>LPNX011098816.1:219301-261540 GCA_001517045.1 Pseudotsuga menziesii
CTTTCAAAAATGCGGTTTTAACATCCATGTAATGTATCTTCCATCCCTTTTGTGCTGCTAATGAAAACAAAGTTCGAATGGTGCCCCATTTAGCTGTAGGAGCAAATGTTTTTGTGTAATCAACACCTTCTTTCTATGCATACCATTTTGCTACAAGTCTCGCTTTGTGTTTGTCAAGTGAACCATCTGCTTTATACTTATTTTTATATATCCACTCGCATCCAATCGCTTTAGTTCCAATTGGAGGGTTCACCAACCTCCAAGTTCCATTTTTTATGAGAGCATCATACTCTCTTTGCATGGCACTTTTCCATACGTCACTATTTAGTGCTTCTTGAAAAGATGCAGGTTCATCAAATGCATGAAAGTTTAATTCACAATCTAATGTTACAAAATCATCCTACCTTTTAGGAAATGTCTTAGTCCGCATTGATCTACGAACTTCTTCTTGTTGCGGTGTTTGCTCTGTTTCTTCTTTAAGAGCAGGTTCTGCATTATCCATGATACTTAGTTTATCCATTCCATTAACAATATTATCAACTGTCTCATCTTCTGTTTCATCAACTTGTGCATTAGAATCATCAACTTGTGCTTCATCCACTTGTGCATTAGAAGGAAATTCCAAAACTTGACCTTGACTTAGAAGAGGAATCCCCCCTTCAAGGTTCGGAAGTTCATTATCCATTTCATGATAGATTTTTTTAGAATGAAATCTATCAAGCTGAGCAAGGTGTTCATCAATAGTGAGTGCATCTTTCTCAAACTCAAGAAATATAACATCTCTAGAAACAATAAACTTCCTGTTATCTTCATCATACAACCTATAAACTTTAGAAGTATTAGAATATCCCAAAAAAATACACTTCCGACTTCTTGCTCCCAATTTATGTCTTTGTTGCTCAGGAATCAAAGCATAACATGTGGAACCGAAAATTCTAAAATGCTTGACAGCTGGAAGATGATCATGCCACATTTCATAAGGTCTTTTGTTTTGTAGTGCAGCAAAAGGACAGAACTGTCTCTCCCCAAAACATTAACTTGACATTTTTAAAAAACATCATTGATCTTACCATATTTAAGAGTGTCCGATTCATACGTTCTGCCACACCATTTTGTTGTCGATTATATGAAACAGTTGTTTGATGTTTAATACCATTCTCCTGCAAATATTTTTCAAACTCTTGAGATGTATATTCACCACCGTTATCAGTTCGAAGGGTTCCAATAGTAAGTTGGGCTTCATTTTTAATCCATAAGTGAAAATTTCTGAATGTATCAAAAGCTTGAGATTTTGCTTTTAATAAATAAACCCAAGACATCCTCGTAAAGTCATCAATGAAAGTCATGATATATTTGTTACCATTCGCTGATGGAACAGGCATGGGCCCACATAAATCTGAGTGAACAAGACCAAGCTTTCTTGAAGCTCGAAACATAGAATCATTAAAAGGTTGTTTACTGTGCTTGCCTAAGATACAAGCATCACATGGGGAAAGTTGTCTTGGAATAGTAGGAAGCCCTTGAACTCCTTTTTGTTTCATAATCCTGAGATTGTCATAACTAATATGACCAAATCTTGCATGCCACAATAAGCTAGAAGATAAATTACTATTATGCTGAATCAAATTTGCAGAATTCTGTGAATTGGATGATGTACCATTCAACTTTAAAAGTTTGTTATCTTCCACTCCATTCATTACAACCTCATTATCATAAGCTCTTATAATTTCAATGATACCATCAAACATATGTATCGAATGATTTTGTTGTCCAATTTGCACAAGAGATATTAGATTTCTCTTCAATTGTGGAACATAAAGCACGTCAGAAAGTATATAATCAGCAAGTCCTGATAATTTCAATCTAACAGAACCAATTCCTGAAGGTTTTAACTGAGACTTATCTGCCAAATGTACTACCCCATCAATTTGATCACTAAAAGTTTCAAAGAAATCTTTTCTAAAGGTCATATGACATGTGGCTCCGGTGTCCAATAACCAAGTATCATTCCATGAAAACGAAGTACTGAAAGCTTCTTCAATTCCTAGATTACAATGTGCAACAAGATAATGTGGAGATTCGGGAGGGTTACCTTTATCATTTCCTTTATCTTGTACATGCTCTTTCTTGTTAACAATTTTATCCCAAGAAGTTCTACAATAACTAGCAGTATGACCAGTTTTTCCACATCTATAACATTGTTTTTCTCCTTGATTAAATCTTCCCCCCTTTCATCTGTACTGTCCTCTTTGTCCTCTACCTCGACCTCTGCTTCTATCTTCATCCTTTGCAAATTCTTCTTTTGATTTGTGTCCTTTCTGTGCAAGACACAAAGTTTCTTCATTGGGTTTAGACTCTTTCTTCTCAAATGCTTTCTCTCTTTCTGCAATTTTCTCAACAAGTGTTTCAAAGGTCATAGCTTTCATTTGGCCACTAACTTGAAGTGATTCTAAATAATGAGTATATGTAGGATAAAGAGCTTTAATAAATGCAGTAAGTTGAATGCCAACTTTTACACCAGTTGCATCAATATCATGAAAAATGGCTCTAATTTCAGAAGCAAGTTTCATTGGATCATTATCTTTTAACTCTAAGTTAAATAACTTCATTAACAATTGTATGATTTCAAGCTCAGAATGTGAATCATACAAATCTTTTAGTTTCTTTAATGCTTTCCAAGCACTTTTGCTAGAAACTAAATGCCTACTTACTTCTTCACTTACAGAGGCAATAATCAAGGCATAAGCCTTTTTGTCCTTGCTTTTCCATAATGCTAACTCTTTAGCATTAGTAGGTGGCACTGGTGCGTTTTTATCGACTTCATTTATTGCTTCTTCATCTTTGTTATCTTCTAAATTCTCATTTTCACAAATTCCATCCCACATATCATTAAAAATAAGGATATTTTTAACTTTACGAAACCATTCCTGATAATTTTCTTTTCTAAATAAAATAACTCCAACAATTGAAATTAAAGAATTCATTGAAATTTACTGTGTAGTAAATTTTTGTGTACAAAATACAGTCTGATATATTCTTTTCCTTTTAGCCAATGTTCTTTAAAATCTTTTTATCTTCTAAAAAGATTTTCCGAAAGGTTTAATATTTCAATTTAAAAAAATATTGCACTCAAATATAAATGGCTATTTAAAACTTTTATTTTCTGGAAAGAACTCTCGAGTGATTTGATAATTAATTTAAAAAAACCTTTGCAAGAAAATATAAATTGCGGCTCTCTTCCTTTTTCTTTTTCCCTTTTTTTATTAAAAAAAGAAAAAATAATTCTTTAAAAGAATTACCGGAACAATTTACGTGCAGTCTGCTCTTAATGTGCAGTATTTGTCTTTCTTCCACAATCTTTACTAAGCAGCTCTCCTTTCTTCCTTTCTTGGTGATAGCTCCTTTGCTGGCTCCTCCTTCACGCGCTCCTTCTTTCTCACCAATGCTTCGCTGCCTTTGCTCTGACACAGGCCGTGAAGAACCTCAGCAAATCAATATTTTATTACGTGAATGAGTGTTACATATAAATGAGATAAAAACCGTTATCTACAGTTAAATAACGAGATTATTAACCAACTAATAACTGAAATATTATTTACAATGTAATCCAGAAGGATTATTCAACATGTGTGACTTATGTTATAAGGGAAATCCCATCACTCTAACACAGGTTCCTCCACTTTTCTGTATAAGAATCGAAAGTGACAACAGTCTCTTTTGTAAATTGCTAGGTTCGTTGCTGAAGAGGCCAGCACAAAGACGATAGCTTCTACAAGTATAAAGAGGCCAAGTTTCTTACTTGAATGTACTCAACGCAAGTTTCTCTCGATTCTGTTACATAAGCCAATAGTCTCCATGGGAATTGTTATACGAATTCACAGATTTGCAGGCAGATATTTATACTGTATGCAATTAAGTTGCAAGCTTTAAGAAATCTCCAAAAAAAACACCTTTTGCTTAATTGATTTCAACCCTACATTATGTCGTCTCATTATTTCAGACGAGGTGGGCCAAAATCGGTTAGGTTTTTGCTTTGTGTTGCCTTTCGTGTTAATCAAGGAATCTGAATGTGGTAGAATCTCATCCTATAGAAGTTCTTCATACTAATATTGAGTTTATACCTATGAGTGAATGCCTAATTAGGTACACATAAAAGGTAAACAAAAGCAATGTAAATGGAGTGGTTAACACAAAGAGCGATGCGCGCTAGAAGACAACATGTGGCTTCTCGTTGGAGATTGGGAAGGGTTACATGTTTTAAGTGTAAGAATGGATGCATTGATGCTTGAATAGGTAAAACATAAAAGCTAGAGGAGCACAAGAAAACACCGAAATGAAGATGGAGTATTTCACACAAAGAGCCATGTGAGAAGACAAAATGCGTTGCCATGAGACTACAAACAAGTAAATTAATAACTGCCCAATAACTTTTACCGTGCAGTTTACACTTCAAACTTTAACTCATTTATTTATTTATTATTTTATTATTATTGTTTTGGCCATCTCCAATTTAGTGCCCAATTACTGTTTAGTATTCACAAAATAATTTTTACAAAATTTTTGTTCAATAATAAAATACTTTGCTATAAAAAGATTTGGCAAAACTAAGCTTTATAATTAATTCATAAAATGTTATTCGACTTCTTCCTAGAAAGTAAATACTTTTTATCTTGTAAACCTTTTACAAACCCAAAACTTTGGAAATTTGTTTCTTTTGGGATATTTTAGGACTTGGAAATTTGTTTCTTTTGGATATTTTAATACAATATGTTAAATTTATGCAAATAATTTGTTGTTTCTTGGCCAAATTTTGTCACTCGCACTAAAAGTGAACTTCAGTAAAAATAAGAAGGAAAATATTTTGATTTCTTTATAAAAGAAACATATACAATATTTTTAGGCACTTCAAACATATAAAATATGTGCGAGATGAACTATTCTTGTAAATGACACATGAAAATATATTACAGCCACAAAGTGGACCCTACAAATTCATACAGAGCCAGTTTTGAATTCATTTAATTCTTTTCTTTTAGAGAGCTTTGGCTCTGGGTGATTTTTGAGATTGATTGTGAATTCCCTTAATTTTTTTTATTTTAGAGAGCTTGGGATTTGGGTGATTAGTGAGAATTAGGAGTTTCTGCTCTTTGGCCTTCTTCAACTTCTCTTTCTCTTTTTCTTTGTTTATCTTGTAATCTTCTTTATTAAAATGACCATGATTTTCCTTTCATATACACTTAGATCGAAAGACCCAAATTGTAATCATATGATTTTTTACTGGATCCACGCTTATGTAATGCACATCAGTTCATTATCAATATTTCCAACACTCCCCCTTAATTATGAGCATATGGGGATCATTACACAAAAATTCAACAAAAATTTCAGATATGGAACTTTGTGCATAATAAACTTTAGTTCGTAGAATTTGTCACTCCTAAACAACTTTGCAAATACTGGAATGTGTCCCTTGCTAATGGTTTTGTAAATATGTCTATCAGCTAATTTTCATATCTGCAAAATTATAAACAAATTTCTTTGTTATTTACCAATTCTCTAGTGAAATGAAACCTTGTGTCAATATACTTGGTTCTCTTGTGGAACACATAGTTCTTTGATAGTACAATGGCTAAACTCTTGTCTCAGTATATTGTTGTGGGTTCTTACTAGATTTGTGACAAATACCTATGTGCATCCAAACAACTTGACATGCAACGCTTGTAGCTGCAACATTCTCTGCGTCTGTTGATGACAAAGCTACAATGGGTTGTTTCTTTAACTACCATGATACTACTCCTATATGAAAGTGAAATGTGTATCCATATGTTATTTTCCTATCATCCATGTTGCCTCCACAATCACTGCTAGTGTATCCAACAAGTCTGAAATGTTCCGAGGTTGAATACAAATACCAAAAGCTTTTGTACCATTCACATACCTCAGAAATCTTCTATATGAATGCCAATGAGAGTCCTTTGGTGACTCCATAAACCTTGAAATAATACTTAATACATACATAATATCATGCATTTCCTCCGTAAGATACATAAATAGTGTAGGATCTACGTTTGATCGATCAACATCCTTGTTGAATTTTAGACATGTTATTACTGGTGTTGGGGTTGCCTTGTAATGTACCATATTAAACCTTTTTAGGAATTCGTTTGCATATTTGGATTGTGATATAAATATATCATTTTCATATTGATGGACTTTAATTCGCATAAAATACTTGATAAACCCCAAATTAGTCATTTCAAATTCACTCTTCATGACTGAACTAAAATCTTCTATTCCAAAATCACCAGTAAATATTAAGTCATCTACATACATGCAAACAATGAACATGTTTCCTTGCTTATTGACCTTGATGTGTAAGGTTGGTTCACATTCACTTCTGTGAAATCCATTTTGAGCAATATAAGAATCAATGTGGTTTTACAAAGCTCTAAGAGATTGCTTCAATCTGTAGACTTTGTCATCCTGTCCTGGAACTTTATAGCCTTGTGCCTATCCCATATAAACTTACTCCTCCAAATAACTATTTAAAAATTCAGACTTAACATCCATTTGATAAACAAGCCATTTGTTGTGCGCAATTATGGCCAAGATTGTTCTGACTGTATCCATGCATGCAACAGGTGCAAATATTTCATTGAAATCTAGATCGGACTGCTGTGTAAACCCTCTTGCAACTAATCTTTCCTTTTGCTTCTACACATTTCCATTTGCATCTTGCTTGGTTTTATAAATCTATTTGATGCTTATCACATCATTTTCTTTAGGTACATCTACCAGATCTCATGTTTAATTCTTTTCAATCCATTCTATTTCTTCATCCATGTCTTGGGCCCATACATCATCCTTGATAACTTCTTCAAAAGTTAGAGGATCATCAATTTGAGGATATAGCGCAAATAATGAAAATGATTTTATTGTATCAACACCATGTATTTCACACAATTTTTTTTATGGCATCAAGCTTGCTAATGTTGCATTTTGTGATGAAGAACTCCTTGGGATGCTTGATGGAGTTTATTGCATTCTTGGTGCACTTCCTGGTGTAGCTTGTGTTGCAACTGGCGCATATACTTGAGCTGTAACAGGTCGCACATTCTTGGGGGTGTACGGTACTGCTGCACTTTTATTTGCATGTGGTGTTTGAACTACTTCTATCATGTCATCATGTACTATGCGATCCATAATTTTTACATTATTTTCTACAATTCTATCTCATGCTTAATTTTCAAGAAATTGAACATCATGAGTGTGTATAACTTTCTTTGTGATAGGGTCATACAAACGGTATATGTTTTTGTCTTCGGAGAACCTAACAAAAATACATTTTTGACTCCTATTATCTAATTTCTTCCTCAATTCATCTGTAATATGTGCATATGGGACACAACCAAAAACTTTTAAATGAGAAACACTATGTTTCATAGCTGTCTAGGATTCTTCAGGAATTATGTTCTTCACACTCTTCGTTAGACATTGGTTCATAATGTATACAAACGTTGCTATTGCTTCATCCCAATATTCATTTAGCAAATGTTTGGTTGACATCATACTGCACGCCATCTCCATAATGGTTCGATTCTTCCTTTTTACAACACGTTCTGTTGAGGTGCATAATGCATAGTGAATGCCATGTGTTTTACAACAAACTAAAAAATCATTAGACATATATTTCATCACCTCTGTTTGACCCTAAGATCTTGATGTTGTATCCAATATGCTTCTCCACAAGTTCTTTAAACTGCTGAAAATATTTAAATGCATCATATTTGTCTTTTAGAAAATAAACCCAAGTTTTTCTTATGAAATCATCAGTGAATGTTAGAAAATAATTGCATCCTCCTATGGATGGAGTTTTCATTGGCACACAAATATCAAAGTGCACAATTTCAAGTGGTGCATGCACTCTATATGACTTACCAACTGGAAATCTCTCTCTATGTTGCTTTCCA
The DNA here is from genome assembly GCA_001517045.1 of Pseudotsuga menziesii. NCBI lineage: Eukaryota > Viridiplantae > Streptophyta > Pinopsida > Pinales > Pinaceae > Pseudotsuga > Pseudotsuga menziesii. Next base: position 227,272 of record LPNX011098816.1, read on the forward strand.
AAAATGCATATTTCACAAATTATCTCTGTTTTTTCAATTAATGGCAATATTTTCACCATATTTTTCATGTGCAATAGCTTGATCCCACCAAAATTCAGATGTCCAAATCTGAAATGCCACAACCAAGATTCATCTTGCATCTCTGACTAAAATGTTGCTTGTATTTATGCATTGTCGTTTTCTTTCTTGACACAGTGCTTGTCTACTTCTTTGCTTTCTAACTTGAATGCAACTATTATATCTCCATTAGTTGCTTCATTAACAACTTGAGTTGTCTTTCCCTTAGTTGTGATTGCTTCTCATTTCCACCTTCACAATGAGTTGCTTGCTTAGACGTATATCCACAATAACATAGTGATGATCTTTCATGTAGAATCTATAGCCTTTTTGTAGTCGTTGTAAACTAATTTGAACACGAATCAAAATACTGGATCAAAAGCCCCAACTTCGAACCAGTAAACTAATTTGTATTAGCTTTTCCAAGATACACATGTTCTAACTTTAGCGAACCTTAAAATTTAACAATCTGCTAAACTTTCCTCCCTTTTAGAAACGTTGCGCGATCTTTGTTTTCCGCAGTTCGGAAACCACCTTTCCGCAATTTCAAATTTAAATTTTCGCAACTCTGTTTTCGCAATAGAGGGATGTGGGATGCGGGTTTGCAAATTTTTTGAACCTTCCTCCCAAAATTCCAATCCCGCAATTTCTATTCAACACATGGGTTGCGGGTTGCGGGATGCACTTCTGCATTTTCCAAAGTTCCACTCCGCAATTCTCTGCCCACAAGGTTTTGTCTGTACCGTCGATCAATTCCGGGATAGCGCAGAACCATTGATTTGAATTCAGATGCGGGATGAATGTCCACTGTTGATTCCTTCTGCACTCTTTTTCCATCGTTTGATCTATTTAGAGATCTGGTTTTCTTGTCTGTGATTTGATCACTGCAAGGATCAATTTTCCTGCATCTTTCTCTGCAAATAAATTAAAGACTCCTGTGTGGATTGAATCATAATACAAATTTAACATCTACAGACTTAAATCAAGTTCAGAACCCATCATACGGATGCAGATTGTAAATCTATGGTTTTTATTCAATAAGATTGAAATTTCAAATATAGAGTATTCACTCTCTTGCTATGCATACAATCACTCATTCAATCCTCACATTCACTTGTTATTCAAACCTCCACACACACCCTTGATCTATTACATTTAAACAAATTTATAATACTTAGAAAACATGTCAGATCCGATTAAATGGATTTGAAATGTAATAAAGGAAAACCTAATCGACAAAGATCAATCCTTGAGAGATCCACGCAGGGATCAAGGAAAACAAAGGAAAATCTGCCACTTATTGAAATTAAAAGCTAACCCTATCTAATTATCCATCTAGAAACTCGATTACATGGCAAGCTGAATCAATCTGTGAGCTGGACATTGGGCTAGATCGATCATGAGTTGGATGCTCCTGCATCATACTCCTGGGGAAGAAAAGAATTCTCCATTAAGTCTTCAGGTTATACATTATACTTGGAAATTTCTTGCTCTGTCATCCAGGCTACATCTTCAGTAGGATGATTTTTCCATTTGACCAGATATTGAAAGAAGGTTTTGTTCCTGGTCTTTCTTAAGATTATTTTGTCAAGGATGGCTTCAATTTGAGGCTATTCTTTTTGTGGAATTTGTCCTTGTCGATCTATAGCTGGATCATCTCTTTCTGAAGTCACACCATTTGGCTGAACACCTGCAAATTTAAAAAGATATAAATCTGAAACATTAAAAATTGGTGAAATCTGAAGGTTAGAAGGAAGTTCAATCTCATAAGCACTAGCAGAAAACTTCCTTAGAACTTTACATGGTCCAATTTTTTTAGCTTCAGTTTATTATAAGTTGCTTTAGGGAACCTTTCTTTTCTTAGATAGGCCATCACTAAATCTCCAACCTGAAAATTCACTTCTCTTCTCTTTAAATTTTCTCTTTGTTTATACTTTTCTGTACTTCCTTGTAATCACATCTTGATGGTTTCTTGAAGCTCATGCATACTAACTGCAAAATCTTCACCCTCTGCGCTTCTTTTTTCTTGTTTTCCCAAATCTCTAAGTTCATATACACCTCTTGGATGCACTCCATAAACAATTTGAAAAGGACTCATACTTGTACTTCTATTAGGTGAATCATTGTATGAGAACTCAACCTGAGCTAAATCCAAGTCCCACTGTTTTGGATGTTCATATACCAGACTTCTCAGTATATCCCCTAAGCTTCTATTTACCACTTCAGTCTGAGGATGATAAGCAGAACTAAAATTGAGATTAGTCCCCAATTTTTCCATAGAGTTCTCTAAAAATGACCAACAAATTTTGTATCTTTGTCAGACACAATACTCAAAGGTAAACCATGCAACTTTACAATTTCTGAAAAGAATAAATTAGCAATGTTTGCTGCATCATTAGTATTTCTGCATGCAATAAAATGAGCCATTTTAGAAAATATATCTACCACAACATAAACTGAATCATGACCTCTTTGTGTTCTACATAAACCTAAAACAAAGTCCATGCTTTAGAATCCCAAGGCCTAGCTTGGATATGCAATGGTTGATATAATCCTATGTTCTGATTTCTCTCTTTTGCACGTTGACAAATTCTATATCCCTCAACAAAAATTTTCACATCGCACTACATCTTTGGCCAAAAATAAAAATTACTCACTAGAGCAAAAGTTTTGTCTTGTCCAAATTGTCTTGAGAAACCTCCACTATGCTTCTCCTGAATTAATTTTTCTCTCATTGAACACCTTGGAATAGACAACTTACCGTTCTTGAATAGCAACCCTTCTTGCAACATATAATCTAACCACTGGCTTTTGTTATGGGTAACTGGATTTTCACAGGCAACATAAATATCTTTGAAATCTACATCCTCCTTATACATGGCAATTGAATTTTCAAATCCCAAAGTATTGATCTTAATTTCTTGCATTACCAAGCTTACCCTACTCAAAGCATCAACAACTTTATTGGATTTATCACTTTTATGCTTGATAACAAAGGTAGAGTTCTGTAAAAATTCTACCCATATAGCATGCCTCTGATTTAACTTTGGTTGGATGTTTATGAACTGCAAAGCATGATTGTCAGAATACAAAATAAATTCCTTAAGCATCAAATAATGTCTCCATTTTTTAAGAGCTTGCACAACAACATATAATTCCTTATCATATGAAGAATATTTATGTTTAGCTTCATTTAATTTTTCACTAAAATATGCTACTGCTCTCTACTCTCGACTCAAAACTGCTCCCACTGCTGTTCCACTGGCATCTGTCTCCACTTGAAACACTTTATCAAAACTGGGCAAAGCCAAGATAGGCTTCTCAGTTATTTTCTTCTTTAGCAATTTAAAATTCCTATCAGCTGCTTCAGTCCACTTGAAAGGCTGCTTACTTCCTCTAAAAGTATCTATTAAAGGTGCACAAATATGACTGAAATTCTTAATGAACTTCCTATAGAAACTAGCAAGTCCAAGAAAACTTCTTCCCTCAAAATCATTTCTTGGAATCGATTAATTTAAAATTGCCTGCACTTTATCAGAATCCATTTTCAGTCATTCTGAAACCACAAACCCCAAATAAACCAACTCTTTCTTTATAAGATTGCACTTCTTTAAATTAATTAACAACTTCTCCTTCTGTAAAATCCTCAACACCAACTTAAGGTGCCTTAAATGTTCTTCTTTGTTCTAACTAAAAATCAGAATGTCATGTAAATACACAATCACAAATTTTCTAGTAAATTCTTTCAAAACCTCATTCATTAACCTCATGAAAGTATTGGGTGCGTTGTAAGTCCAAATGGCATCACTAACCACTCATACAAACCATCATTAGTTTTAAATGTTGTTTCCATTCATCCCCTTCCCTTATCCTAATCTGATGATATCCACTTTTAAAATCTATTTTGGAAAAATATTTTGAACCACTTAAACAGTCCATCAGATCATCAATTCTAGGTAAAGGAAATCTATACTTTATAGTGATTTTATTAATTTCCCTAGAATCAATACAGATCTCCATCCACCATCTTTCTTTGGTCTTAGCACGGTAGGTACAACACAAGGACTTAAACTCTCTTTCACCAATCCTTTCTGCAACAGCTCCTGCACTTGCTGTTTGATTTCTTCATTTTCTAGACGAGTCAATCTGTACGCTGCTTTGTTAGGCAAACTTGCACTTGGTATTATATCAATGTGATGACTAATACTTCTTACATGCGGTAATTCACTTGGTAACTCATCCACAATAATATCAGCATGTTCATCAAGCAAAACTTTAACTTCATCTGGCAAATTACCTAAATTTGTAGAAGTTAAAATTACCTTTGGCTTACCAACAACAACAAATTGTAAATCTTCTTCTTTTTGAATTTCATGTAACAATTCTTTTCTAGACATTAGCAGAATGCTTGATCCCAAACTCTCCTGAACTACTTCATCTTCCAAGGGTGACAAAGTATGTCTATTCTCATCTTTCTCCAAAGAATATGTATTCTTTCACCCATCATGAACCGCTTTTCTGTCATACTGCCATGGCCTCCCTAAGAGTACATGGCACACATCCATAGGCATTATGTCACACAAAATCTCATCCTTGTAAGTACCAATCGTGAACTCCACATTACACTGGTTATTCACCAAGAGCATATGTCATTTTTGCAATCACGACACTTTGTAAGGAGTGGGATGCTTCATCCTTTTCAATCCCAACTTCTCTACCATCTTTGTGGAAACCAAATTATTTGTACTACCACTATCAATAATCATTTTACAACACTTACCTTGTGACTTACACCTTGTTCTGAACAAACTTTTCCTTTGAGTTGGTTCATGTGCATGCATCTCTGTCTTCACCAAGACTCTCTTCAACATAAGAGCTTCTCCATTCTCTGGGGGTTTATTCGCCTTTTTTTCTTCTTTTGCTTCTTCTTGAGCTTCTGCAACATTGACATTTCTCTGGCCTGTAGACTTATTTCTTGGACAATCCCAGGACATATGCCCAGTTTCTCCACAAGTATAACACCTCACTTCTCTATTTTGACCTCTTCCTCTACCTACTATGAATCCTCCTCTTTGGAATGACTAACCACTACTACTAGAACTTTCACATTCATCTCTAAAAGTCCTAACTCCTATGTTTGGAACACCTCTACCCCTTGCCATGTTCTTTCCTCTATTTCTCTGATTTTGTTTTCTTAGGAATTTTTCTTCTACCTTTAGAGCTACTTGATATGCATCTTCTACAGTTTTTAGATTTAATAGACTGAGTTCATCCTGTATATCATACCTCAAACCATTGATATACCTAGCTACTCTTTCTAGACTGTCTTCTACATGTCTAGTTCTAATATTCAGTCTAAAAAAATGTTATGTATATTCTTTCACTGCCATAGATTTCTGTCTAAGGTTTTGCAACTATCTAAGAAGATTCAACTGATAGTCTTTAGGCATAAACTGACTTTTAATTTTATATAGCATCTTATCCCAAGAATTAATTTTTTTCTTACATATTCCTTCTCTATAAATCTGAAGCTCATCTTACTAGATCGCTGCATGTCCCTTCAGTCCAGTAGTTCCATATCTCAGTTTCTTCTTGTCGTCTATCTCTTCAAAATCAAAGTACTTATTCAGAGCATTTATCCCATCCATAAGTTCTTCAACATTTAAGTTACCCAAGTACATAGGCACTTCGATTATGGGTCTGCCACTGTTCTTCATCAAGATTTTGAGAATTTTGACTTCTTTAGGGTCTTCTTCTTCTTCCTGAGAGCATTCAGATTCGGCTTCTTTATTACTATCATCTTAATTGCTCAGTTGTTTCTTTATTTCCATAGCTTCTAACCGTGATTCCATTCTTCTCATATTTCTCTCCATTTCTGTTTCTGCAGGCTGTTTTCCTCGACCACGCCCTACAGGTACTCCATGCGTGCATCCTCTCCTTGGCGACATTTTCTTCACAATCTCAATCTGGCAATTTAACAATTTTGCAGAATTCCTCTTCTTCTGCGCTGATACCAATTGATGCCAACATGAATCAGAAGACTGGATCAAGAGCCCCAACTTTGAACCAGTAAACTAATTTGTATTAGCTTTTCCAAGATACACAGATTCTAACTTTAGCGAATCTCCAAATTTTGCTCTTCTAAATATTCCTCCCTTTTGGAAGCGTTGTATGGTCTTCGTTTTCCGCAGTTCAGAAACCACCATTCCGCAATTTCAAATTCAACTTCTCGCAACAGAGTTCCCACAATAGCGAGATGCGGGATGCCGGTTTGCAAATTTTTCGAACCTTTTTCCCGAAATTCTGATCCTGAAGTTTCTATTCCGCACGTGGGTTGCGGGTTGCGAGATGCACTTCTGTATTTTCCAAAGTTCTGCTCCGCAATTCTCCACCCGCAAGGTTCTGTCTGCATTGTCGATCAACTGCGGGATAACATAGAATCGTTGATTTGAATTCAGATGCTGGATGAATGTCTGTCGTTGATTCCTTCTGCGCTCTTTTTCCACCGTTTGATCTATTCAAAGATCTAGTTTTCTTGTGCGCGATTTGATCACTACAAGGATCAATTTTCTTGCATCTTTCTCTGCAAATAAATTATAGACTCCTGTGTGGATTGAATTGTAATAGAAATTTAACATCTACATACTTAAATCAAGTCTGAAACCCATCATACACACGTAGATTGTAAATCTCTGGTTTTTATTCAATAAGATCGAAATTTTGGATACGGAGTATTCACTCTCTTGCTATGCATACAATCACTCATTCAATCCTCACATTCACTCGTTATTCACACCTCCACAGACACCCTTGATCTATTACATTCAAACAAATTTATAATACTGAAAAAGCCTGTCAGATCTGATTAAATGGATCTGAAACCTAATGAAGGAAAATCTAATTGACAAAGATCAATCCTTGAGAGATCCACGCAGGGGTCAAGGCGAACAAAGGAAAATCTTCCACTTATTGAAATTAAAAACTAACCCTATCTAATTATCCATCTAGAAAGTCGATTACATGGCAAGCTGACTCAATCTATGAGCTGGACGTTGGGTTGGATGCTCCTGCATCAATAACCAATGAAAATATATTTGTGAGACTTGGGTTCTAACTTTTTCCATTTTTCATTTGGTATACAAGCCCAACATTCATTAACAAATGCTAATATTTTGTTTTCTTCATTCCATTTTTCCTCAGGAGGCAACGTATAAAATAGTTAGCACAACAAATATTGTCGACGTAAAAACATTGATGTAATCCTTTAGAATAAAGCATACATCTATCCATTTCAACCAAATTTTTATTCTTTCTTTCAACTACCCCATTTTGTTGAGGCACATATGGAACAATTTTTTGATGTTGAATACCTTACTTAGATAAATATGTTAACTTTATTCTTAATGAATGCCCCTATTATTAGTTATGAAATTCTTAATACTTTTACTAGATTTATTCTCGGCCATGGATTTAAATTTTTGAAAAATACCAAAGGTTTTAGCTTTATGTTTCAAAAAATAAACCCAATATTTGTGACTATAATCATTAATACAAGTAATGTAATACCTTGATTTTGACCCTTAGAATGTATTGACTTTATCTGTAAGAAAAATACTGTATATGTGATGTACAATTCTTAACATGGAGATCAAGGTCAATTCCCCACTAGAGAATGCTCGAATTTTAAAAAGGTTAAGTATTTTATATTTTGTTAGTGATGTGCTAGCAAGCCATGGAAAATTGTAAAATCATGTAAATATTTTTAATGTAAACAAAATACAAAGAGTTGGCTATGGAAGCAACTAAATTGAGGGGGTTGTCTGTATCCACTAGGGAGAGATGAGGGTTGTGGGATTGAACACATTGTTTCTAAATGTCATCTTGACTAGCTATGTTGACATTTATTTTTGTTGTAAGATGGTAGCTGATAAATCAACTTATAAATTAATAGAGCATGGTCCAAACTCAGAAATTCATATGGGTAATTATGAGCATGGCTTACGTAACCCATAAGTCATTTTTGCTCATGGGAATTTGTTTTCTATCATCCCCATTCCATTTTTTAAACAATCAAACTGCAATTCTGAGCAGGTTATGAATTCTCAGCTATGGAAAAATAAAAAATCACAACTTGGAAAGAATCCACGCTTTGTAGTGCCAAAAATGCCCAGAAATTTAGGTGAGGAGTGAAACCCAGTGGAGAATCCATAGACATAAACATTGGGGCGAAATTGAGAGTGCCAAAAGCTCAAAAATCTATAGGTGGATCCATATCTGGAAGCTTGAAAGTGGAATTCCGTGATTGATACTCACGTGGCCAGAATTTGGAGAGATCCAAGAGTGGATTGAAGCAGGAGTGAGATCATAGGTTGGAATCGGTTGATAAACCCATTGAAGGAAAGAATGTCTAGAGGTTTAATAACTTGTACCTTTCTATTCCCACCCTTAAGAGCACTGGGGGGAAGAGGCGCTCAAGGGATTGCATTGTAGAGAAGGGGACCTTCCTTATGCTGGGTTTGGTAGGTATTGTGGGTGTCAAGGTTGTCTAAAGACAAATTGAGATGCATGTATTATGTGGTTGGGCTCACTAGATTATCTATCTTCTTCCCCACATCTATGTTTACTTGACAAACTCAGTTGTGTGCTGGCTTAGCATGATTATATTTCCTAATGGCTGTGAGTGAGCATGTGTAATTCGTCCTTAGTATAAACATAGCCCATCTCGGGGGTGGTCTCTCATTTGAAAGAATATAAGATGGAGAGGGTTCCTACGGTTGGGTGGAACATTGTTTTTCCATAGTCAATTGCTTGGGCAATTTCAACTAAAAGATAAGTGTTTATTGGTGCCTTTAATTATGCCAAATTCACGTGTTTTGAAAGACTATTCATTGTGTTACATAGAATGGGATGAACCAACATGAATTGTTCAATTATATGCATGTGAATAGCATGAAAATGAATTTATGGTCGTACATGGTTTTATTGTTATGCCTGTGATGAGTATGTTGTTATAAGCATGTTGTGTGTGTACATTGATAGAGTTTAATTCTTTTGTGTATGTTCAATATGCATTTTCACACACATTTAGTTGTTTATGAATTTTTAGAGTTGATCATTGGGGTGAAATTTAGCACCTTTCATACCGTTCATGTTCCCTCCATGGGTCGGATTGATGGGAGGGGACATGACAAGTAAGAAAATAGACTGCATGAGACAAGGAGTTTCAAGAGGACCACAAATACCGCTATGATTTAGATGCAATGGTTCTTTAGCATGTCAAGCTTTACTTTTATCAAACATTTCCTTATGATGTTTACCAACAACACAACCTTCACAAACACCTTTTGTTGAAGAAATTGAAGATAAGCCATGTGCTATTTTAGACATCATTTGCATTTTTCATAATTCGAGTGACCTAATAAATCATGGCATAAATTTTTTAGTACATTAGCATGAGAAACATAGGAATAAAAGGGCTTATTTTTACTTGAATTAAAACTAGTAAACTTATATAATCTAGCATTATGATCAACAAGACCAGAATAAACAATTTTTAAGTTTTGTTTGATATATTTTAAAACATACTTATTAGGCAAAGCTTCAAATTTATATCATTTTCCACATGCATGATAAATAGAAAGAAAGTTGATGGTCATTCCTTGAAAACATAACACATGTTCCAAAGTAACATTAGGAACACTAACCTCGCCCTATCCTAAAGCTGAAAGATGATTATCATCACTTATAGATACATTTTGTTGTGTGATTTTTAGTGTCATAAGAATTAAACAAAGAAGCTAAATCAATCATGTGATTAGAACCACTAGAATACATTATACATTCCACACTAGAATAAAAATTACTTGGTTGAATAGAATAAGCACGCAAGGACATTGATTGTTCTTTAGAAGACTTTTTCTTTGCTTTCGCAAGTTCATGTCTCCATTTAAAGCAACTCTTTTCAAAGTGTTGGTTTTTTCACAATACTTACAAGGATAAACACTTTCTTTTTGTTAGACGCCATGTTAGAAACATTAGAAGCATCATCAATAGAAATTGATCATTGATTATGTGGTTTAGAATTTTAATTAAAATGGTTATTAAGTTTCTTTTTACTATGTTCCATTAGATATTTATTATTAGACAATTGACCGCTAGCAATTAATTTATCTTGCTCATTTATAAAAACTTTTTAAAAATCTTCAAAAGAGGGATTGTGAGTACCCTTTGACTTGTTAGTTTGGATGAACATATCAAAGCATGAAGGTAATTTTTGTTCTACAAGAATAGTTAGATAATTTTCATTCTTTTTGTAATCTTTACAATAATTATTAGTTTTTTCATTATAAATATTCATTTTAGCAAGAAATGACTCTACCTATCAAAATGTTTTAATGTCCAAGTCATGGATTTTCTTTTGAAAACAATAAACTTAAACATAATTACTTCTATCAAATAAAAAAGATATGGTTTCCCATGCCTCAATAGGACTATCTCCTGCCTCATGTTCGATATATGTTATATTCTTTACATATGTGTGTGGAGGGGGGGGCGATCCTTGCTGACACCTTCACAAAAACGACTGGTAGGTTGTTTTTTATGCGAGCGTAGCGAGCCAAATTTTTTTTGCCTGTTTTTGGTTTTTTTCTAAAAATATGCAATTTAATCTCGATTAAGGGATTGGGGTCTATTCTCTAATTCAGGTTAAAGGGTATTGAATGTTGTTGAATACCTATATTTTATATTGTGAGGGATTCATAAATATAATGATAAAATAGGTGTGTCTCTAAAGGTTTGTTGGTTTTCCCGGTTAAAGGTTTCCATGGTAAATCTCTGTGTTTGTGTGTGAATACTGTGGTGCAATCTTTGTTTTGCTTAAAATAACATGTATGCTTTGTTTCTCTGCATAGATTTAAAACTCACATGTGGTATCAATGATCGATTTTTGGCATCATGAGGACACCTTTGTATTTGAGGGTTCGACACGGTTGATAGATCTTGGATCTGTGATAAACCCAGGTTTAGTGGGAGCTTTGCAGCATTGATTTGTTCATTGAAAGAGAAGGGAGAGCAGTTTAAGAATTGAGATCAAGAAATTTAATGGGCATAATTTTGAGCTATGGAAGCTTAAAATGGAGAATCTTCTTATAGATCGGGAACGGTGGATTGATGTGGATACGGGTACAAAACAAAAATAAGGGATATGGGGGAAGATCTAAATCTAAGGGTAGATCTAAATCCCTGGGAAAAGGAATAAGGAAGTGTTGGAAATGCCATAAACATGGGAACTATAAAAAGGATCGTAGATTAGAGAATGTTGAGAAAGCAAAGGGATCTGAGGATACCCCTTCCAAAGAGGAAAATACCTCCTCTAAAGGACGGGATGTGTACCTAGCTTCCACTGGTAATAATTCAAAATGTAATATAAGGTTGATTGACTCAGGTGTGTCATGTCCTATGACCCCTCATAGGGTGTGGTTTTGTGAATGTGAAAAGTACAATGGAGGAGATGTGTACTTGGGAGATGATTAACAAGCCAATATCATTCGACATGGTAGAGTTGAGTTGAAACTCAAGAATGGAAGGATTAGAACTCTACCTGGAGTGCTACATATTCCAACTCTAGTAAGAAACTTGATATCAATTGGAAATATGGATGTTGCAGGTGTAAATATTGTGTGTGGATATGGTGGTTGCAAAATGGTTATAGGATCATTGGTATTGATGAGGGGAGTTTGGTATGGTACTCTGTACAAAGTATTGGGAAGAACCATCATTGATGAATGTAACAATTCTGTTGTGCTTGAGGAAGGAGGTAAAGATGACATAACCTTAAATGCATCAGGAGGAAGGACAATGCTATGGCATCAAATCACCATCAAATATTGGGGCACATCGGAGAAAATGGACTTTGAGCATTACAAAGTAAATGTATGGTTGAAGGTATGACTGATTGCACTCTAGATTTTGTTTTTTGTGAACATTGCATATATGGAAAACATAATCAAGTAAGATTTGCATTTGTTGCTATAGGAGTAAAGGGAATTCTAGAGTTAGTACATAGTGATGTATTTGGACTTGTACTTGTTCCATCATTCGGTATATCTGTGTATTATGTTTCATTTATAGATGATTTCTCAAGGAACAAATGGATTTATTTCCTTCGAAATATATGTAAAGCCATGCAAAAAAAAAAATAAAGATGTCGAGGACAGATAATGGTGGAGAGTTATGTGGGAATGAATTCAAGGAATTTTGTAAGAAGTGTGATATAACAAGGCAGAAGCTACTCCATATACACATCAATAGAATGGGGTTGCAGAGAGGATGAATAGGATTTTGATGGAAAAGGCAAGAAGCATGCTAAGCAATGATAGGATATGATAATAATTCTAGGTAGTGGCGGTGGAGACAACATTTTACTTGGTAAATCAATCACTGACATCAGCATTGGTTGAAAAAAATACACAAGAGGTATGGACTGGTAAGAAACCCTTTATTAAGCATCTGAAATTTTTTGGTTTTGATGCTTATTTACATGTTCCAAAGGATAAAATGATCAAGTTGGATAAAAAAGATGAAAAATGTATCTTTATTGGCTATAAAGATGAGATGAAAGGTTATAAGCTTTGGAATGTTGTAACTAAGAAGATTGTTTACAATCGAGATCTTGTGTTTAGAGAGGTAAAAGAAGTCCCCAGAAAGAAAGTGATTCCAATGGAAAAGGAACCAGAGAAGATAGTGTTTGAGTTAAAAGGTGAAGAATCTGTCTCAACAGAAGAATTTGAATCAGAAGAAGAAGAACCTCATGCCCCAGTTTTGAGGAGTTCGTCTCTAGAAAGAAGGAAACCAAAAAGCTATTCCCATCTTGATTTTCACTCTCATTTTGCTTTGTCTATTACTGATGATGATCCTAGAAATGTGAAGGAAGTTGTTGGTTTAGAATATAGTAATATTTGGAAGAAGGCCATGATTGAAGAAATGGATTCCCTGGACAAAACTGAAGATTGGGATCTAGTACATTTACGAGCTGGAAGAAAATTAGTTGGGAGCAAGTGGTTGTTTGAAAAGAAGTTGAATACATAAGGTAAAGTGGAGAAGTACAAATCCTGCTTGGTAGCAAAGGGATATTCTTAGGTATAGGGAATTGATTTTGGTGAAATATTTTCTCCAGTTGCAAAATTAACTTCCATTAGATTTCTTCTTTGAAGTAGAGCAGTTGATTTTTATTTTGGAGTAGAGAAGATGGATGTGAAGACAATGTTCTTACATGGAGATATCAAAGAGGAAATATACATGAAAAAACCATAAGGGCTCACAACAAAGGGAAATAAATAGTTGGTATGTAAAATAAATAAGTCCCTTTACAGTCTAAAGAAATCTCCGAGGATGTGGTACCAAAAGTTTGACACATATGTACTTGGATTAGGGTTTGAAGGCTGGTCATTGTAGATACTCCAAACATATTGGTGATCACATAATTAACATAGTATTGTATGTTGATGACATGTTGATTGGAAATGACAAAGATGTTATAAAGGAAGTGAAGTTTCAATTTTCCTCCAAATTTGACATGAAGGATCTCAGTGCTGCAAACTTCATTCTGGGAATGGATATAAGAACAGATTGTGAAAACAAGAAGGTATGGTTAAATCAAAGAAAATACGTTGAGATGGGACTACCGAGATTTAACATGCAGGAAAGTAAGTTGGTCAAGGTTCCTATTCCTGTAGGTGTAAATTTATCAGTAGAGCAGTGTCCCAAGACACAAGAAGAGGAAGAAGATATGTCATGAGTTCCATATGCCACTGTAGTTGGAGGTTTGACGTATGCAATAGTTTGTACCAAAATTTCTCATCTAGTGGGAGTTTTGAGCATAAATATGTCAAATCCAAGGAAAGAGCATTGGAAAACTGTAAAGAGGGTTTTCAGATACTTGGTGTGGCACCACAGATTATGCAATTTGATACCAAGGAAGACCTGGACCAGACAAAATAATAGATGTACATGGATTTGTTGATGCAGACCAGGATGGATATATTGATCGCAGAAGGTCTACAAGTGGGTATGTGTTTAACTTATTATGAGGAGCTATTAGTTGGATGAGTAAGAGACAGGTTGTAGTTGCAATCTCGACTATAAAAGTTGAATACATGGAATCCACACATGCGTGCAAAGAAGCAATATGGTTGTAGAGATTGTTTTCAACTATTGGGTTTCTATAGAAAGTTGTAAGGTTAGATTGCGATATCCAAAGCGAAATCTTTTTGACAAAGAACCATGCTTATCATGCTAAGACAAAGCATATTGATTTGCAATATCACTTTGTGAGAGATATTGTTGAAGACAAGAAGGTGTTGTTGGAGAAGGTTGACACCTTGAAAAATGTTGCAGACTCATTAACAAAGTATGTCAGTACAGAGAAGTTCTCTTGGTGTAGAGAATCTATGGCCATTGATGCCCTAAACCTATGACTTTATGAGTAGATGACTCATTGTTATGCAAAGAAAACAAGTGGGAGAATGTTGGGTACATGTTATATTCTTGGCATGTGCGCGTGAAGGGGAGGTGCGCCTGTCACCATTGCGATTGATGATCCTTGTCGGCATCTTCATGGAAATGACCGGTAGCGAGCATAGCGAGCCAACAAAAAATTGGTTGGTTTTGGTTATTTTGGGGAATTTTCTAAAAATATGTAATTCAATCCCGATTAAGGGATTGGAGTCTATTTTCTAATCTAGGTTTACATATTAGGGTATTATATGCTACTGAATGCTTATATTTTGTATTGTGAGGGATTCATACATATAATGAGAAAATAGGAGGTGTGTCTCCAAAGGTTTGTTGGTTTTCTTGGTTAAGGGTTTCCAACATAAATCTTTGTGTTTATGTGTGAATACTGTGGTGCAATATCTGCTTTGATTACAAGAATCTATTTTGTGTACTTGTAATCTATTTGAAATAGTTTGTCCAATGAGTCAAAGTTGCTTGATCACATTGATCTCTCATATTTCCAAATCTTTTGCATTGCTTGGATTGAATAGAAATGAAACATTTTGTAAGTATTTCAACTTCATCTAGGAGAGGAGAATCATCCTTTCATGACGATTCTCCTTTCAATTATTTTATTTCTTCATGTTTATTAGAGGGATCAGCATCCTAAGTCAGCTTCTCTTCGCTCTCAATCCCCTCCATAAATTCTTCTACACTGATTTCTACCAAAAATCCTTCCAAGCTATGTACCTGATAAATTTCGTGAGCACTGTTGGGGGTTCTTAATTCATCATCCATGGGAGACAAACCCTCGTCATCATGAGACCTGGATTATTCAGAGTATTTCTCTATATTACCTTCAAGAATCGCTTAAAAACCCATTTTGACACTCGCGCCCATCCTCAAAAATTCGAGGAAGGTTATCTCATTCTTGCATATGACCAAGATCATGACAAGCATGGTAAAGGGAAATTCAAATCTATGTGGTAAGGTCACTACATAGTAAAAAAATGTCTTGGTAAAGGAGCATACCCCATTGATGATTTCGAATTCAACTCTTGAAGAATCCCCGCAACAGGTTGTATCTCAACAGATTCTATGCTTGATTCTGATTGAACTTAGAAACCCTTGTATCATAGTTTTTTATTTTTTGCATCATTTTCTTGTATATAGTTTTCATGATTTATTTTCTTGATGTTGTCAGATGAATTTACCCATATAGATAAACTATGTTGATGGCAGCAGTATATACCATACAAATATCACCTCCGTTGCATGGGTAATTTAATCCCCATCATATGAATTGATCCATGTCAATGGGATGTGAATTGGGGCAGCTACACATAATTAGGCAAAGTATGATGATGTGATTGGCCTCCTAGTTGATGCTCTCCATATGAGCATTTGTCACCTTTGCGTCTATTTGGATTCATAATTGCTTGTCTGAAATTTGAAAAACTATTATTGAGTATGTGATCCTTGCTTTTTTAGAAAGTTTTTTCATGTTAAACATTTGGTTAGACAGTTTGAATCCATCACATTCATGCATTTCCCCATAAGTTTCAATATTGTAGCAGAGCAAGTAGCTAATGACATTTTATAATGGCACATTGCTCATCAATATCAAAGAAATTAACCACATGCATACAAAACCATTTCACACTGCATTGTTCAAATGTATAAAATCATCATCATCATCATAAAAATATCACAAAATATATAAAAAGTTTGCTCCCACATACATACATACATACATACATACATACAAACATATATATATATATATATATATATATATANCATTCCTACCTATCAGAGCCCCATAAGATCCATAAAATAAGTACATAAACCAAAATTCCCCATGCTCATTCCATGGGGGAAAGTTATGCAGACTGGCACCTAGTCAATCTAAGTAATCGGGATCATCTTCATCGTCGCTATCATCATGGATGTGTGGCAAATTGCCCAACATCTGACCTTGGATAATGGAAGCGGCCACTGCAATATAGCACATGATAGAGTGTTATAGGAGTTTTAAGTCAAAGTGGACAAAGACTGAAGTCACTAGTCTGAATTTGTCAGATCTAGAACAAAACGAGAGAAATTGTGCAAACCCTCAACTAAGTCAATTAAATAGTAAGAATGGATGAGTATAGAGAGAAAGTTACCTCTTATAAATCGGGTGTCATTATGATTCCAGAGCAATCACGATTCAACTTTGCATACAAATGGACTTGCTATAGATCAAGACAATGCAACAACAAATGAAATAGAAATTGTATAATTGACTTATACAAGTGACCAAGGAATCTCACAATACATGATCATGAACATCAGATGTATGGGAAGGAAAATACAATTGAATTAAGAATGATAGAGAAAATGTACAACCGTTTAGGCCTTGGTGTTGTAACATCTTCCCAATGGGATATTATTACTCCAACAAGTCACCTTAACCTTGAATACAAAGCACCTCAATAATCTCAAGGCCTGGAGAAAATCCTGTCGCAATTACCTACTTCTCATTTCCTCCGCTTCACCCATACCCAAGGGCTACATTTATAGTACAATGGAGATAAGGGAGGGGTGAGAAGATTAGGGAATGTGGGTAGGATGTGATCCCAATAGGTTAGGAATTTAAATTAGATCCATAGGAATAGGAGGGAAAGGATATCCCAATAGACGTTTCCTTAGAAGTTTCTCAAAGACCTAAATTCTTGCCCATACAGACATCGACGCGTTCTGGAAATAAGGAAAGGCATGTCAAACTCGGTCGACACAGGCTACTATGAAGGAAGGATGTGTTGATGGTGCAGTCTACTTGTATATTAGAATACAACTAGGGGGAATTGACATAGGTATTGAGGACAACAAAATGCGTCGAAGTTGAAAAATGGGGTAAATTTGAAGGAAAAAGAGCAAGGGACCATTCACCACGAGAGTGTTTTCAGGGATTAGGAAAAATAATATAATAAGGTTAACGATGAAGATGAAATTCTAGTGTAACATAGAGCACCACTCGTCAAGATCTTGGAAGCACAGGGTCAGAAACTCCTCATCAAGGTGTTGTCGACCATCATCAGCTATGCCCTCAGGAGGCAGTCTATGTCATGACACAAACCCTTCAATACAACATCAGCAACCCAACGATGCCGATGAGATCGGGGGGCATGATCGATCCTCTCAACCCTAACTTGTCTCCATTGGTAATCTACCAACGGTGTTGGTCCCACCTAAGATTACTAGTCATCATTACTAACATCATATAAAAGTGTAGATTCCACATATGCTAGTACTGAATGTGTAGAAAGAAAAATTGATGCATACATACCAGTTGGGCCCAATGCTTTCCATGAGGGCAAGGTAGCCCAGGATCCCCACAATAATCCATGATGGAGTATGGGTAATCCTCAATCACCACAAAAGTTGGCATCATCATCTCACCCCAATGCCTCATATTGGGAATTGTAGCCTCGTTATCTCACACCATGAAATGAAGGAATAAGGAAAGTTCCTTCTCTAAGAAAAAATGCATAGATGAGCGATGCGAACCCAAAATATCCCTGGATATGTATGACCTAGTTCATCTCTCACCGAACTGCAGTAAGGAACATCTTCCCCAATCCAAAGTAAGTCCCCTCCAGGACTCTCTCCACCATGAGCATATGGCGTCTGGAGATCTTGTGTGGGGCTATAGTTCCTAGCTCCTGCACCACCCTGATTACAATATCTTGTGTACCCAAGCTCTTGATGTCCACCAAGGGGATCGAGGAAATATGTAAGTCTTTAGTCGGAAGGCACTAGTGTTGCTCCATGACTACCCTCATGTCCACATCACGAGCACATTTGGGCGGCTGTAATAAACTCGACTTCCACGTTACTATTTTTATGGAAATGGGGTATAAATTAGTTTCTCCAACTTCGTCTCAACCAACCAAAGACGTTAGTCTCAAGGAATATTTGACATCATAAGAAGGATACGTTCCTTAATATGTAAAAGAAATATAAAAGGGAGCTTAAATTCACCCTTGATCTATCCCTTAATAATACAAGGGAAAACACATTCTATATTTAAACACTCAAATATTAAACTAATTAAAATTGACTTTTATTAAACAAAACATAGAGCTTAACTATTGAACTTAGCTCTTAATTTCTGTTGCTAAACTATTGAACATAGAGCTTAACTATTGAACTTAGCTCTTAATATTAAAAAACACTTGCATCTAATGAATAAAGAGCGCTTTCAAATATTAAACTTAGTTTGTATATCATATGGAATATTCTCTTTCCATAACCGATGGTTCATACCTCTTTCTACTATCTAGGTTTATTACTATCTAGGTTTACTCCCCCAATGGAGGGAGTTTACTTCTTATAAAGACACATGAACATGAACATTTATGGACTTAAATTGGAGTTAAGTCTCCAGGTTGAAAAGTTGCTCTATTTTTATTTTCCTCCCTGGAGCTCATTCATTGAACAATAAATAAACAAAAGTGAGTCGACCCTCTTTGTTGAGGTTACTCCTCTCCTTCCCCACTCAACCCTCTCTATAAAGGAGTCTGCCCCTTTTTGAACAACTATAGTATCCATTACAAAGGAAGACAAGAGTCTGTCTTCTATCTAAAAGGTTTCCCTTTGCATATTAATAATAATAAAACCAATGAAGTTGGTCCTATAAAAGTTGCTCTTACTATAGTAGGATTAACTAAATTGTGAACAATTTCCCTTTTTTTTCCAATGTCCCTGTACAATGGGCTCATATCTAATTTTAGAGTCCGCTCCTATTATTATCGAACAATATAATTATATATGAATCCATACGAAGGACGTCCAATCGATTTTAGAATATAAATCAATATATGGAATGGTCATTCCACACATATCCTTAAACTGAATTTATAATTGTTACTTATCTGGAGTAACTCTTTATTGTTGAGAGGAAATGCTAAATGCAGGAGATGTCGACCAACAAATCCTTACTT
This sequence comes from Pseudotsuga menziesii, assembly GCA_001517045.1. Lineage (NCBI taxonomy): Eukaryota > Viridiplantae > Streptophyta > Pinopsida > Pinales > Pinaceae > Pseudotsuga > Pseudotsuga menziesii. Next base: position 246,810 of record LPNX011098816.1, read on the forward strand.
CCCACGGTAAAGAATTCTATGGTCCTAATGAAACTAAAGATTATGGACATCTTGCATCTTTATTCATGTCAGCCAGAATCTGTGACCTAAATAAAAGTGAAGAATATGATTGTTATATGCAAAAATTGTTAATTTCTTTTGGCAATGCTGATAAGCCTGCATATCTAAAACATTATCTAAGAAGTATTCCAGGCCATGTTCCTAATGCTGTTGAACGTATTAAATATAAAAACATCCTTTTGTCGGGTCTTTCTCTTGCACAATTGCATGGATTCATTATGGAAACTTGCCAAGAACATTGTTTGGAAAAAAGAGTAGGTAAAGATTTTAAGCGACACTCGTCAATGTTTTCCCCTAGTTTTTGCGAAGATGTTGCAAAAATGCCAAATTAGGGATGTAGTGCCCACAATAGAGGACACTTTGGGCATGATACATGTAGTTGTAAAAAGAAGAAGCACCCCAAGTACTCTAGTGCACCTAGATTTCATCCAGATAAAGGTTATAAGCATAATAAAGGAAAAAGATTCAAGAAGAAAGCCTATTTTAAGAAAAGATCTGAACCTACATAAAAAGAAAAATGTTTTATTTGTGGTAAAAAGGGTCATTGGGCTAACAAATTCCCAAATAAGAATAAAAAACCAAGACTTGTTGCCATGTTCTCTGAAGAACTAGATCCAGCTTGGTGGGATCTAGCCTGGTGTACAGCAGAAGATTACCTGAAGGTGAAATTGTCTTCTTACCAGAAGAAGGTGATTATTCTTATTCCAACCCTATTTTAGATCAATTTACCCTCGACTGGTTTGAATCTTCTTCTTCTGATTCCGATGAAGAAACAAATTTAGGAGGATGCTCTGGTCCTCTTGATTTCAGCTTTTATATGTTCTCTTCTAACCCGCCTAAGGTCTATTCAGAATTTAGGAGTGCTGAAATTGATAAAGAATTGTATGATCTGGTCCTCCTGATTTCATATTTAATATGTTCTCTTCTAACCTGCCTAAGGTCTATTCAGAATTTAGGATTGTTAAATTGATAAAGAATTGTCTGAGACTCCAGTTCATCAATTTATAAAAAGGAAAGATCTAAAAGATGAAAAGAGAAAGCTTTTAACAAGAATAAAATCAAAAGAGAAAGTCTCAAAAGCAATAGAGAAATCTGTCTCTCCAGAAATGAGCAAGAATCCAACATTCTACCAGCCTGCAGATTTATAGAAAGGCTATCCTAATCATCATGAGGGTAGACAAAAGTTCAGAAAAGATAAAGAGAATCTATTTGGACAACAAATCGAAGATAAGCAGAATTCTTTAAAGAAGCTGGTAAAAGAAATAGAGGAATTGAAAAGAATGCTTGAAATAACAATTAGAGAAAGAGGCCAGTCCTCTAATGAAGAAATGTACAGAGCCTATGCTGAAACACTACAGTCACCAAAAACTGTTGAAAGTCCAAAACATTCTTAGCACACTAGTGATTCAGAAGCAGAAGTGTTACGGAGAAAACTTCCTATGGCTTGGGGTGTACCACAACAGACAAAGAAACCACAGAAATCAATCCCTTCCCAATATGCAAGAGAAATAAAACATCTAACACTAAAGGATTTCGAAACATACATTATTTTGGATGGTTGATGTAGATCCCCATTGAGCTTTTTCCAATCCCGCTTGTAGTAACAATTTGCTCTCTCAACAACAACAAACAATACAAGCATGCTATATAATGGTGTTAGACCTACTCTAGCATATATAATCGATAATGTATAAGCAATCAAAAGCATCCATGGATTCAATATTCATTTAAATGCACATCATTGGATAGGAAAAGATATTTCTATTAATATAAATCAGAGATTACATGAATGACAACCTCTATCGGGACATCTATGAACCAGAGAAACTGAGTCCTCCACCTGGGCCTCCACCACCTCAATCCTCCATCTCTGGATAGCAAGCTCACAAGAAAGGGCAAGCTTGGGAAGAACACCAAGTGCTCCAAGGGACAAAGGGATGCAGACTCAAGTATAAGCAAGCTACGAAAACAATGGACTATAGTTTTCTTGCTCTTTAATTCCCTCCCTCTTCAATGTATCCAAAGGGTTCCTTATATAGTGCTTCAATGGGGTAATGGAAGGTCAAATACGAGCAATCTAGAGGCATATGGAAGGCCAAGAGACAAGTGACTCAGATCCACATTAAGGAAAAATCCAAAAATATTTGGCCTTTTGGACACATATCGATGTACGTGGGTTTAAGGGTAATATCCGTGTGTATACGCAGAAAAGGGATTAAAAGTCGCGTACAGCAAATAACAGGTTTTTTTAGGGATGATATTGGAAACATTAAATGTACAAAAATAGGCCATGGGGTCCAAAGAGTCTCCAGAGGGACAGGGAAGGCCATAAAAGTGTGATCAACTATGTGTGGTAAAATCAGCTATAACATATGCCCCCTAATGTGTAAGGTCAGAGGGGTAATACAATGGCCGAAATATATTATAAGTCCATCCCAGAAGTGGAGTGATGAAAAGCCAGGTGGAAGAACCAGCCATCCAACAATATAATACCATAATCAAACTCTGCAAATGACTGCAAATACATATAGCAGTCCCTGATACATAAGAGTACAATGGCCATGAATAGGCATGATATACAAACTGTGACATGTGTGGTCATCACCACGTACAATATACAATATATCATAATCTCCATGATGAAGATATACAAAGGACCAAGATCTCCATGAAAGCTGAAGATATACCATGGATCAAGATCTCCATAATGGCTGAAGATATCTAACATACATTGGAATCAAGTCACGAGAGCTGAAATCTCATGAACACTGGCACGATCAAGGAGGTAGCATATTAAAAATGCCACCAATATGGAAAGTCTTCTACACAATCTGCTACAAGTACATGTTCTACTATGTGAATAAAGGTGTCAAAGCCAAACATAGTAGTCCATCGTTTGATTACCGGTCATTGATGTATACCGTTAACAGACGCGAGATCACCTACCGATAATGAAAATGAGAATCAAGGTACTAGAGTGCAATCTAACAAGTGAGAATAAATGTGTTAAGGTCAAACACTTGAAAGAATCCATCGATCAGGGGACATTGATATGTTCCCAAAAGAACCTACCACTGATGACTGTAAGTCTCAAGGCACTCAAATGACTCTAGACTCCTATCTCAAAATAAATGATCTGAAGTCAATAGGATGAAATCTGTTGGAAGGAGAGCATTAAGGCATGCCCCATCATCCAACACGAGGTACTTAGCAAATATGTATAATGTGGAAGGACTCGATCATAATGTGCTCGAACCAGTACCAGTACCGGGAATGACCGACATGCAAAGTCAAGACAACTGAGGAATGGCCGACTCAGGCTTCAAATTCCTTCGAACAAGAGCATAAAGGCGAATGGTGACTAAATGTAGGCAGCATAGACTCAATATACAAAAATAGGACATCTCCGCGACACAGGAGGCATCGAAAAAGGCTCCATAGTGACTAGAAGCTTAACCAGTCGGTGGAGGTAAACTCAGAGATACAAGTACAGCTCCTAAAGTCAAACTACTAACCCAACCAACGGATGTGATACACAGTGCTCTGTTCGAAGCAAACACAACTCAAGTGCTACCAAAGATAACATCTTTTCTTGTCCGGCTTTTTGGTTTTTTAATTTTTTTTTGGGACTTTTTCAGATATTTTGAAAAGCTTGAAAAAGAATAAAAGTGCTTTATAGTTACAAATATAGGGGGAGACGAGTGTCAAGGGGCAAACAAACTAGTTCCAAGTAGTGGAACATACCTATGCTCAATGTAAGGGAACATGTGCAGGATAACGACACTCGAGGGAAAGTCCCCTCCTAGTAAAAAAATGGGGAATCAAACTGCAAAAGATATATAAAAAGGCTTTGCTTGGATAGACATGAGACAAGCTCAGGCTATATGGTTGATAATCAAAGTCAGGGAAGCTGGCATAAGGCTCAATAAGGCAAGCAAAACTCATGATAATGCAATTACAACTTGACATATACAAGGGAGTCCCAGGGAAAAAGCTAGCATAAAGGTCAAGAGGAGTATGAAGCTCTTGCTCAAAGTCATGGCGAGACTAAAAGGGACTCCCGAACCTAAGAGAGGACTCACAGCATGGGTAACAAATGCAAAAGGGGGATAACTAGGACACCCATGTATAGGAAAGCTCTACCATTCACATAGTACCTCTTCTAACAACAACATGAAGGTTCCATGATACCATGGAATAGGTTTGTACCTAAGGTTAAAATGAAACGGTCATAAGGTCATGCAAAATGCAGGTGGATATGAAATCCTAACCTATATGCTAGTTTAGACATAATACTTGTGATAGGAATGAATGGGTCGAAACCTCAGAGAGAGTGTACAAAAACTGGACCCTACATGACAACCATATTAGTCCACAACAACCCAAAATAGTCAATAAAGAATCCAAACTATAGGATATAGGGAGGAATGATCATGACAACTACACCCAAAGGAAAAAATGCGGTAAACAATGGGACATAAAAAGGAAAGTAAGGTTTAGACCCAACGTTCACGCATCCACTACCACCCCCTTGAGGGTGGCCATCAGTGTAAATACCAAGAGAAGGGAGTCAGCATCCTCCACAAATGGAGTAGAGGGAAGAATGTGACCACTCCCAAATCTATGAGCACGATACGGGGCTGTGATGCCCCCAAGTCCGACACCAGGGTCCGTACTAGGACCAAGGACAAGTGATAGGATACCAGGCATGCCGAAAATAAAAGGACCCGAACTCAAGAGAGCATAAATATAATCAATTAACCACGTTCCAAAAGGCCAACTAGTGCACAAAGAGCACACTCCTAAGTAAATATACAGCCAAAATACAAGAAAACCAAGGGGAGGATATGTGAGCTCCCGAATGTAGCAGGTATGTCTTGCCTAGGAGAGGCTCAAAACTCCCATACACTACAAGCGGAGGTACGTAACCAATTATAGTGGCCCTCATCTTCAACACATAAAGCGACTGTGTTGTCCGACCTCTACCTGGCCAGGACACTCACAGAATAACCTCTGCAAGTACCCCCTGTGATACCTAGGTAAGGAAACTAAGGTCACTCCAATATAACCAATGCTCAGGCGGACAGTCGCAGGCGGGATCGACCGTATGGGAAGGGTAGCAAAGCCCGAAACTCAAAAGAGCCCCCAGATACGAATACGATCTTGGAAATATCTCCGGTGCTCACAGAAAGTGACCAGGGGTCATCCCAATCACAATCGTGGGCACTGCCTCGTGCTTAACTCCCGTGTAAGAGGAGCGTCCCGAGAAACACTAATTATACCAAGGATTTCACTATCTCACCTGGACAGACACCTGCTTGTTTTTTGTTTAGTAGTCTTGGAGAATTGACTCACAATGAACTATTCCAAGACTCTAAATCCTAATCTTGTTGGTGCACCCTAAAAAGAAAAGAGTGTAATTCATTTTATTATGCATTGATTTTAATTGGATGTGATTACTCTAAGGGAAATGGTCGTGCAACTAATGATATGAAGACTCAACAGTGAAATAAAAGTGCACACCTAACAAGCAATGCCAAGTACAATCTTGTAGAATGAAAAACGGGGTATGCCACTACATGAGATGCATAAATATATATTCATTTCTGAATTCCAATGCAATCCTTCCTATATGAAATCCTAAATACAACTCATCCAAGCAATCCAATGCAAGTACCTCCTCAAATCCATATGCGAGATGCAAGTAAGAATGAAACTACTTTGTATTTTTCAATATAAAAGAATGAAAAATGCAATAAAAGTCATCTAAAACTTCTAGTCTCTGCAGCAAGTATAAAACACAAGCCCGGCAAGACACCGAGACAAAAAGCGCAATGCACTAATGGCAAAACAAAAAGATAAATGACTAAAACTACTTTCAAAGAAAAATCAATGAAAAAGTGGTCTCTGGTCACAAAAGAAGTATCGAACAGACAACATCAGAACCCAGGAATACCCAACCACACTCACAACCCACCCAACAACTTCCCACAACATCAAACTCAACCAAAAGAGAGGATGTACGCGATTGTTTAAAGAAGAGCTACGTATGTACGCGACTTTTGGCCAAAACGCTACATGTATACACGGATTTTGGCAAAAAACCTGCATGTATACACGACTTTTGGCCAAAAACCCACGTATGTACGTGACTTTTGGCCAAAAACCTGCGTATACAGAGAAGGCAGTGGTAAAAAGCAGGCCAAGGGTCAAACCAATAAAAGGGAGTGTCAATGGATGAACATACTGTAAAATGTGACATTGAAACAGGGAGAAACAGAGAGCAAGTCAATAATATCAAGCACATTGTGTCCCCAACCCAAAACAAAAATAAGGAATGTTCCCCAACGAAGTCGCCAATTCTGTTACGGAGAAAACTTCCTATGGCTTGGGGTGTACCACAATAGACAGAGAAACCGCAGAAATCAATCCCTTCCCAATATGCGAGAGAAATAAAACATCTAACACTAAAGGATCTCAAAACATACCTTATTCCAGATGGTTGATGTAGATCCCCGTTGAGCTTTTTCCAATCCCGCTTGTGTTAACAATTTGCTCTCTCAACAACAACAAACAAGACAAGCATGCTATATAATGGTGTTAGACCTACTCTAGCATATATAATCGATAATGTATAAGCAATTAAAAGCATCCATGGATTCAATATTCATTTAAATGCACATCATTGGACAGGAAAAGATATTTCTATTAATATAAATCAGAGATTACATGAATGACAACCTCTGTTGGCACGTCTGCGAACTAGAGACATTGAGTTCTCCACCTGGGCCTCCACCACCTCAATCCTCCATCTCTCGATAGCAAGCTCACAAGGAAGGGCAAGCTTTTAAAGAACACCAAGTGCTCCAAGGGACAAAGGGATGCAGACTCAAGTATAAGCAAGCTACGACAACAATGGACTATAGTTTTCTTGCTCTTTAATCCCCTCCCTCTTCAATATATCCAAAGGATTCCTTATATACTGCTTCAATGGGGTAATGGAAGGTCAAATCCGAGCGATCTCGAGGAATATGGAAGGCCAAGAGACAAGTGACTCGGATCCACATCAAGAAAAACTCCAAAAATATTTGGCCTTTTGCACACATCCTGATGTACGCGGGTTTAAGGGTAATATCCGCGTGTATACACAGAAAAATGATTAAAAGCCGCGTACAGCAAATAACAGGTGTTTTTAGGGATGATCTTGGAAACATCAAAGGTACAAAAATAGTCCATGGGGTCCAAACAGTCTGCAGAGGGAGAGGGAAGGCCATAAAAGTGTGATCAACTGTGTGTGGTAAAATCAGCTATAACAAGAAGATTGCCTTAATGAATAACCATCACTAGGCTCTCTAGGGCTATTCACTGGTCCTAAATATTTCATTAAAATAAAGTTTTGTGCATCTGAATTCAAAGCTTATGAGCTTGATTGTATGATAGATTTAGGTTGTCAAATGAATTTGGAAAAAGGAAATGCTATACCATATTTTTACTGGGAAAAAACAAACAAACATGGTGTATCCATTGAAGGAACTCATGTACAGCTCAAAGGAAGAGTGGGCCTGATTTTCTAATAAGCATCGGAGGAATAAAAGAATTTATGCACCTTAATAGACTAGATGATCTTAAAGAAGATTGAATAATAGGATCACCTTTTTTACATAAAATTAGCCCCATCACAGTTCATGAGCCTAACATGATTTTTACCTGCACAATAAATGGCAGAAGAGTTTCCACCCCTGTATACTATTTTGCTTCATTCAAATGTAAGAATCGTGTTCCTCAATCTAACCCCCGTCCCAGTCTTGCATAATTGTTTAAGATGGAAAGATGCATTGCCTATGCAGAAATGCATAAAGAATCCGCCCTCTTTGAAATTACCTCTAAATTAGAAAAGGATTGCACCTTAGAGTCACCAAATGCATTTTGGACAAGAGAAAAGTACATTGTATCTTTACCATTTAAGCCTCTGGAAAAACCAAAATCTCAAAAAGCCTTTGCTTCCCTCATGTCTCCTTTAGAAAGAGACTTATGTGCAAATGAAATTAAAGAACTATTAGACGAAGGCCTCATAGAACCCTCTAAGAGCCCTTGGGCATGCTGAGTATTTGTTGTCAATAAACACTTTGAGATAAAAAGAGGCAAACCCAGACTGGTTGTGAATTTTAAACCCTTGAACAAAGTCCTTGAACCAGTCCGTTACCCTCTCCCTGATAAATCTAGTATTTTGCAAAGAATAGCAGGATGTGCAATTTTTAGCAAATTTTACTTGAAGTCTGGTTTTTACCAGATTGGAATTGAAGCAAAAGACAGGTTCAAAACTGCCTTTGTTGTTCCTCATGGGAAGTATCAATGGAAAGTCCTTCCATTTGGCATCAATAATGCACCATCAGAATTCTAGAAAAGAATAGAAGACATCTTTAGAGAAAAGAAATGGGCATTAGTGTATATAGGCAATATTCTTATTTGTTCCAAAAATTTGTAAAAACATTTAAAACATCTTCAAGAATTTAATTCTTTGGTATTTAAACATGGGTTAGTTTCGTCAAAATCCAAACTAGAAATTGGCAAAAAGGATATTGAATTTTTGGGATACAACATAAGTAAAGGACAGGCGATTATTCAAGAACATGTCTTGAAGGTTTTTCCTCATTTCCCTGATCAGATCTTAGAAAAAGTTCAATTGCAGAGATTTTTGGGAAGCATGAACTATATCAGGCCATTCCACAAAGGGAAGGAAGATGACATTCATTTGCTACAGCAATGACTGAAGAAAAATCCCCCAAAGTGGAATAAAGATATGATGGATGCAGTACATAAAATCAAAGAAAAAGTGAAACAACTTCCTTCACTCTCACTCCCGCAAGGTTATGGTCAAATGGTGATTGAAACATATGCCTCCAATAAAGCTTGTGGAGGTATTCTCATAGAAAAACATGGAGATAAAGAGGAAATCTGCGGCTACGCCTCAGGAGCATTCACGAATGTAGAGACCAATTATCCGTCAAGTCACAAGGAAATAAATCCTTGCAGTTAAAAAGACTGTAAACCATTTCAAGCTTTATTTAAAACCTGTCAAGTTTATTGTTAGAACATATATGAAAATAATGCCTAGAATATTCAAAAATGAAAATCTTATGGCAGAAAATAGTTCTGGTATTTTAAAATGGTTTCTTTGGTTGCAAAACTTTGATTTTGAAATTAAATATAAACCAGGCTATTTAAAGTGTGTTGCTAACATGCTAACCAGAGAAGAATTATAGGAAAAACCTAGCCTCAATATGTTCAGTTCTGGAGCATCTAGCTTGTTAAATAACAAATCCAAAGTCCGGATCTTCAATGATCCCTTCTCAGAAGAAGAAAGGGAAGAATTTTTGAATTGCGCTAGCAAAAATGAAGCAGATAAATATCTGGAAATCTCTTTGATCCAACAAATAAATGCCTCTCCTATGAAAATATAGATCTTGGAAATATGGGAAAAACAAGCCTTTAAAGGCTACGAGAATGCTCTGCACCAACTTCAGCAGGTTAATCACGTATGGATTGACACGGCCTATACAGATGGAAGAGAACTGTTTTATCTGGATCTCGGTCCAAGATTTCTAACATGACATAGCTACAATCTTATATTGCATTTCTGGAGAGAACAAGGAGAAATAATAATCTGTGGAGATACTTCTACCCTGGTGCAACAACAATGGTCAGGATGGACAAAAGTTTTTCTTGATAAGTTCTGTCCAAGAAAATACTAAGTTCAACGACGTGAAAATTTCATCTTACACCTTCAAGCAGACATGATCATGGCACACCAAAATCATATGTGGTTTAAGTTTAAACTACGACATCTTGGAGGAGCTTACTCCCTCTTGAACCCCCTATTTTCACTCAGCAGAATACAAAAGAATGGATAAAAATGGCAGTCTTTTAGATAATAAAGTTCATACGAGAATGAGTCCTTTAAATCTTAAAGTTGAATCTATTTTTCAAGGAGAATTATGTTGTATTCCTAATGAAATCACATGGTCAGATCCAATGTGGAACAATGCTTTTCAAATTGCTTATTTTCGGATACTGAATTTGGTTATGATAGCGACTCTGATAGATTCGTTGGTTGTACATGTGGGGAAAACCCATGTATTTGTAATCATAGCAATGAATAATGGAAAGCATCGTGGATCGCTAACAATAGCTCCACTGTGTAAAAATCCAATTAGTCGTCAGTCCGTAGATTACTTCACATGGTTTGGGTGACTTACCCAACAAAAGGTGTGATTTAGGTGTAGGTTTCGGGTCACTGGTTTACCGGCTAAATATGTATAAATAAGGTGCTCCTCCCCTCATTTGGACATCGAGTGTTTTCGAGTTTAGTAATCTTTATGCCTTTTATCTGTGTGTCGAGCATCGTGTATGCTCTCCCTCCGTGCCTCGAGTGAACAGCTGGGATCAAAAGCAGTGATCTCACTTGTAATGACTCTGTAAAATCAGTAGCGTATGCTCTCCCTCTGCACTTAGTGTGATCAGTTGGGATTAGAAACTCTGGTTAGTGTGAGTTTGCACTTGTGATGATCTTCTCCCTCCGAAGACGAACAAGATTTTTTTGAGTCTGCATTTAGAGTTCTCATCCATATAGGTTGGGAGTCCCAAAATCCTGAGAGTAAGATTCTGCGAAGCCGAGGTATGAAATCTCAACGACCCCAATTTCCCATATATGGAAGAACTAAGTCTTAGGTACTGTATCTACTGAAGTCGCGAGTGGTCTTGGCATCTCTCTTGGAAGGAGTCCAATCTCTTCCTCATAATGAGGTTGCCTCTTTCCCTTTCACATCTCTGTCTTGTAGCATATTGTTAATGCAGGTGCACATGATAGATTCCTACCGGTCATCCCCTCTAACCTTAGTCTTGTGTTTTATTTTTCCATCAAAGGTTACACCCTCATCATAGAGATTCAATGCCAATTCTATCTCCCTCCAAGTTTTTTTAGTGGAAGGGTTGAAGCTAGGAATTTCCCTTTACCGTTCTTAACATGCCATTTCTTTAGATAATAGTATTTTTCTTTTTCATTTCTAAAAGTTTATAGAAATCTCCTCACACAAGTAAGTTCAAGATCATAAATAAAAGATTTATAAGTTAAGTCTATGAACCACTCATTTTATAAGGATTTATGTCTATGTATTATGATCTAAGATAGAAACAAAGATTCCTATGGTGATTTGATATATCATTCCAAGCCCTCAACGGTTATATATATATGGGTGATTCCATGAAGATGGGTAACACTTTTTGGCCAAATTTGGCGATGAAAACCTGATTTTTTACTCATGTGCTAGATAGAATCCCTCAAAACGCATATATGCCATGTGAATTTTGACTTGCAGTAAAAAAACAAATTGTATAATATTATGTTGGCTTCATAGGGATATTTTTTTAAAAATATTCCGATGTCATTTAATGTGTGAATTTTTGCATTTAATGAACTATGTGACCTTAAAAATTTGAAGAAGCTAATAAGTGGCTCGTGTCCACGTAGAGTAATTCAATCTTGCATTAATAATTTTAAAAAAATATATATATGAGCATGATCTACATAAAATGCAGTGTGATGTGCATATTTTTTTGTTAATTTTTTTCGCATTATACAATTATTTATTATTTTTTGAAAGTGACCACATTCGATTTCAGCATCGTTTTAAACACATATTTGTCCACGTAAAGAACTTTTTTCTATTTTTTCAAAAATTGAAAAACCAAAGATACCCTTTTGAAGAGGACACGTCGATATGTGATGTGTGCATTTTTAAGAATTTTTTGGCTGTGTATTTTTAACTCTGCGGATTTTTATTTGAGCTGCTTCGAAGTTGCAGTGTGGTTTTCTAAGTATAAGTTTTAGAAGTAATTAAAAAATAAATATCGTATTAATGCAAAAATGCGTGTATGATACCTCAATGGATAGAAGATTCGTTGGTGAATCTATCGGTATCAACTCCGCTCAGTTATGTGCTAGGAATGGCAGGGTTTACACCTTTGCAAGGCACAGGAAATTTTCCATTTGTTTGAATGTGGGCTAAGTCTGTTTTTTTAAGCCCTTGACCGAGGTATAAACCTCGGTCGAGGTATCTAAATACCTCGGTCGAGGTATTTAAATACCTCGACCGAGGGTTTTTAAAGCCCGCAATACCTCGGTCGAGGGCTTGATAAAACCTCGGTCGAGATATTAAGACCTTAGTCGAGGGCTTAACAAGCCCTCGACCGAGGTGCGTTTTTCTGTTTTTGCCGAAATGCGCTTGCCAAAAAGTGTTACCCAGGTCCGTGGATTCACCTATATATATATATGGTGTATCTAATATATGCACTTTAAAATTGACTATTTAATGTATTGAAAGGTCCCTATTCCAATAACTTGAAAAGTATTTATTATACCTGCCTCCGGCTGGTATATTGTAATCGTTCGATTTCAAACCGCGTTGACTTTGGGTATTAGCTGGTGTTTTTTGACGCGGCTTTAAAAAATCAAACCTGTTTTCCAAAGTTTGACTTAGGCGTTTGCAAAATATTTGTTTTAATTTTGTTAAAAATCTATTTTCCTAAACAGCTGATTGGTTGATAGGGGATGATGTCAACATTGGGGTTTGGTATCTGGATTTGAGTCGACATGTGGCAAGATGACATCATAATATAAAATTAAAAAAATAAAATTTATATCCCATCGCCATTGGCACGCGTTCATTCTCAAGGTCCACGCGTTGGATCTCCATTTGCGTCTGCTTGATCTCCATTTCCGTAAACTTCAACTGCATTTCCCTCTGCTTCAACTGCATTGCAATGCGTTCATTCTCAAGTTTCAGGTGTTGGATCTCCGTTTCCTGGTGCTTGGATCTCCATTTCCTGGGGCTCATGCCTCCTGCCGCTGGCGCTGCCGTGTGGACCGTGGCACCTACCAGCACTCAAAGACCGCCCTTCATTTGCTCAGTCAAGCTGCCGCTGGAGAGAGGAAACCATAATTTAACGTATCTAAAATCCAGAGAGTGACCTGGTAAATAAATTAATTTAACATGCACAATATGTAATCCATGCACGTTATTTAATTAAACAGATGCTTTAATTTTAATTAAGACACAAAAGCCCTCGCCATTTCTGCTTCTCTATTCAGTATTTTACTGTGTTTCTTAGCGAAACAAAATTAATGTTAGATACGTNCCCACGGCTGCGAGTTTGTGTGAATTTCATAATCAATCTGTGGAATATATTGTAAACCCATGACAAATTAGTAACGACTAACTAAACCTGGCATTATCAAGATGAACTCAAAGTTGTGCTAAATTTGGTCCAGAACTGCAGCAATTCGGTGGAAATCGGGATCAGACAACGGAGTACTGAGCATTGTGGCCCTGTCACCAAGTACTTGATACTCAGTGTTCTGAAGCTGTTGCCATGATATTGGGAAAGTGCAAATACTGGGTAATTTCGGCAGAACAACTATTCCTAAACTCAGCACCTAAACCGTAGGATTCAATACATACCATGAAACAACAAAAAAACAGCAACCCATTTTATTTTATTTTTTCTAATATAAAGATTAGAATTTGTTTTCATACAATATTATATATATAAAAAAAGGTGTCAACTTTCTTTAATGAAAGTCACTTTTCCAAAGAATGGTAAATAATTAATTCTCATCCGTCATTTCAATAAGTAGAGTATACTCATATGTTTAGTATAGGTCTTATCTTTCACTTACTATGATTACTTATGCGTGTTTAGTTCCTTATTAAACTAGTGATACTTACTCTCTTATGTGCATGCTCATAGGTTAATTATTGATAATCAAGTTCTCTTTGAATACTTAGGCATTAAGATATCATCTTGTCAATAATCCTTAATTCCCTAAGCATTCTATTGTCATAGACCTCTACCTCTAGCGGATTCCTTTGCCTTGTCATTTTGTTGCAGAGCACTTCAGTCTCCTAGGTTTAGAAATTGAAATTGCAACTTTAGGAATTACAACAATACATATAATGCTTTTACCAGTGATGCTTTGGCCTTGATCCATTTACCCAGTGTATTTTACGTTGTAGAAGAATCGAAGTAGCAGAGAGGATATTGCATCCTCCCTCCCTTAAAAGTGCATTTCCCTCTATGTTGGCATCTTTTGAAACTATACCATCAATCTTTCATAAAAAAATCCAGTTATCCTTCCTTGCAGTCACCTCTTTTTTGATATATTCCATGCTTCTTTCCTTTTATAACATGTGCTTTACACAAACATTACAAGGAATTTCCAATGTTTATGTTAAAATATATGCATAAAAAAGATTTTTCAAATCAAGAGAAACATAAATAACAATGGGTGATTCCATGAAGATGGGTAACACTTTTTGGCCAAATTTGGCGATGAAAACCTGATTTTTTACTCATGTGCTAGATAGAAGCCCTCAAAACGCATATATGCCATGTGAATTTTGACTTGCAGTAAAAAAACAAATTGTAGAATATTATGTTGGCTTCATAGTGATATTTTTTTAAAAATATTTCGATGTCATTTAATGTGTGAATTTTTGCATTTAATGCACTGTGCGACCTTAAAAATTTGAAGAAGCTAATAAGTGGCTCGTGTCCACGTAGAGTAATTCAATCTTGCATTAATAATTTAAAAATATATATATATATATATGAG
>LPNX011098900.1:2651-17440 GCA_001517045.1 Pseudotsuga menziesii
AACAACCTGTAAAGCGTTTATATATTCATGTGTCAGAGAATCTTCTGATTTTTCTTCTTCTGCGTTGTCATGATTAGGATCGTATTTAGTGCTTTTATTTTCATCATTGTATCCTTCTACAACTCCAATTTTTCATAATTGTAATTAACACCAACCTCGATTCATCAATATTTGGGGTTTCATTGTTACAATTTATGAGATCACCATCTTCTTTAGAATTGGCATTAGCATCAGGATTGTCATCAGATGCATCTATATTTTTTTCATTCTTATTCTTAAGTAATTTTTCTTCAATTTCATTTTGATCTTCTATACTTTGGGTTTTATCACTGTCCTATACATCTTTTGTTTCATCGTTTTTGTTATTGTCTTTATTATTATGTCCTTGGCTTTGGTTTGGGTTATGAGCCAAGCTTACAATATGACTTTGTTTTGGAGCTTCACGAATCATTTTCACTGATTTTATGGTTGTGTAGGCTGGACGATTTATACGACTCATTTCCATTCCTTCTATGAAGCTGCAACAAATTTGTGGAACTTGTGCATGATCCTACATCGTATTTTGAGTCTTGTACTTTGAATGTTGCTTATGGTTAGGCGTTGTTTTTGTGTCTTGTATTTCAAAGGATGGTTCTTATCATTCTTTACGTATGATTCCCCGAACCTTCTATGAGGGGGAATGTAAGGCGTCAATGTATGTGTTTTTGTTATGACATAGGTGCATGAGTAATCTTGAGTTGTCCATTATCAATATCATCTAATGTTTCTTCTTTCTCTTCTATGCTTGAAAATACATATGGCATCACTACTTCTTCTTCTTTCAGCTAATTTGAGGAGTATGATTCATGTGCCTTTGGTGTTTCTTGGTCCACATGCTTCTTATATTATCCTTTGCGTTGTTGTATTATCAACATTTTTCGTTTCTTCAACTAATTCATTTATGTATTCATGAAAAACTTGTGTTGCCATGTCGATATCTGATCTTTTTGGTTCAAGCTCTGTGATTTTTATTTCTTCAATATCCCTTTTAATTCCTTTTTAACTTCTTGAGTTGTTTTATCTCTTTTAAAAAACCCATAAACGCCTACATTGAAGACCATTTTGTCTTATACAAAATCTTGAATTTTTTTTAATAATAATAATTATTAATTAATTAATAATATTATTTATTACTATTGTTTATATATATATTAAATGGTGGTCGTTGCTCCCAAATAGGCACATAAATATTAGTCCAGAAATTTTATAAATGTATAAAAGAATTGGTGGATTTTAGGGTTTTAAACCCTAGTGGGGAGAAGTGTGATGGTGGAAGTGGGGAAATGCGATGGGGGGGAACGCGAAGAGCTAAAGGAATGGCATAGAATGATTGCAATGGTAGTTGGGCAACGTAGTGGAGGGGTGAGGTGCAACAAAGGGTGCAAGGGGTGGACTAGAGTAAAGGGTGTAGAACTCGTGGAAGGGTGGAAGTAAGTGATGGAGGAAGGGATTGTTGGTGGTAAAATCAAGCCAAATTATTCCTGGAAGGAAGAGATGCAGTTGAATAAAAGCGAACGGAAGAGGAGTGTGCAACATGGGGATAACTGGCATGCAGTGGAATGAGGACGGGTTGGAGGAGATTGTAAGTGGAGATTGAGAGATCGTAGAGGGATGGAGCAAGGAGGGTGGATATGCTTGTTGGGAGGGTAGAGTCAGTGGATGCACGGTGAAGGAGGTGCAAAACTATGGAGAAGGTGATGAGGAAGGTGCAGCAGAGAGGGCATGAGTGTGACAGGAATGTGTAGGAGAAGGGAGGGGCATGAATGCTAGTGAGGTTAGGACATGGGGAGGGAGCTGAGGTGGGAAGGCCCAAGGTGGAAGGAGAATGGAGATGTGTTTGTGTGCGTATGAGAGTTGGAGTGGGAGATGGCATGTGTATGCAATTCGGTGCAACGTGGACAAAGGGAACACAGGAATGAAGGAATATGGGATGGCGGGTGGTAATATGGACATAGGGTGAATGGGAGATTATATAAGCATGGAGTTGTGTACGGGTGATTCCATGAAGGTGGGTAACACTTTTTGGCCAAATTTGGCGATGAAAACCTGATTTTTTACTCATGTGCTAGATAGAAGCCCTCGAAACGCATATATTCCATGTGAATTTTGACTTGCAGTAAAAAAAAAATTGTAGAATATTTTTTTTTAACAAAAACTGAAAAGAGGAGTATATAAAACAGGCTGTGCATAGCCATTCATTACAGTAGTAGCAAAGAGAGATAATCCTGCAGTTCAAAAATGGTGCACAGTAGGCTTAACCTGAGAATTTCCCAAAAAATTGTATTCAAAACTCTACCAAAATAACTAATGTCTTGGGTAGTATATACCCTTATAAATTGTTTACCTAAAAAGAGACAGAAAAACATATATCCAAAATAAGAAAAGACAGATTAAGGATTGCCTCTAAAGTGCCTGGGCTACACTACTGATTCTTCCTCCATTGGGTGCTCTGCTTCTGCAGTTGCTCCATTCACTCGGCTCCCCTGATTCATGGTGATCAATCGTTCAAGATCTTCCTGGATCCTATCTACTTTACCCATCATCTCACGCAGGTTACTTTCATTGTCATCAATCTGGGAGTCATGGTTGCTGATTTGTAATGAAGTATAACTCACTGTTTCTCCTATGCTTTTGATTTCCCGCGCTATTTCCTTGTTGTCCATGACCCCAATTGCAACCATCTCGTACAAGCGCCACAGATTCTTCTTGATGTCCATTATCCCTACGTTATCTCTAGCTTGTGCCGTGCTTTCAGCTTCCGCAGAGATCTTAATGCAAGCAAACTGACTGTGCAAGGGACGAGAAGCAAGGGCACTGTCTGGAATTTCAGCCAAGGGAAAACTAAGAAAATGACTCAGAACTGAAAGCTCCTGCTACAATACAGTACCCCCGTTCCTTTCAGAGTAAGCCAAAGTTCCCACAGCACCTTCCTGCCACCCAGTGCAGAGGCAACCCAGGACTAGATTCAGATTTCTAGGATGCGTGGGCTTTGAGCCCAAACCAAGGCCGATAGACCAGGACGCAGAGGGAGAATTACAATGGCAAATGGAGAAGGCTACGAGAGCAAGCCTCTCCTTCACAAAGGAGCGAGTGAGAGGGAGAGTTTGCCACGGGATGCCCTGCAGCCTCCCTCCTTCAATACCTATCACCACATTCAAAAGTATGCGCACAGCTTCAGAAGAACCAGAGAGGACCAGTGCAGAGTAGAGATGCATGGCGTTGCAATGAGGCGGCATAAGAAAATGGGCAGAGATAGAACAAACGTGTGAAGGACAATAACAAATAACCCAAGGCCTAAATTTCTTAATGCCTGCATAGTTCGAGGAGATGAGAAGACAGGATAGAGACCACGCGGTCGAGGGAAAGGAGCTGACAGGACGGAGGAGTAAATGCAAGGAGCCACCGTGGAGGGAATGGAGGCTAGCTACGAGAAAGAGAAATGGATCGTGGGGAAGAGAAGTGGAGGGGGGGATAAGAGAAAGGAGAGGGGGGTAATGAGAGGGATGAAGGGGAGATAGGACAGAGGGATAAGGGGAGGAAGGCAAAGAGTGGAGAGTGGAGAAGAAAAAAGGAGGGAGAGAAGGGGGGACTATATGAATTTTATTGAAATGGAGGGTTAAATTCTTTATTAAGAGATTTCTAATATTGAGAGGACGGAAAGGGAGCTTCCAATGAATAAATTTGAGGGTGGGATGGTTTCCATCTTGGTTGTAATGACCTTGTGGGAGAGAGGCTCCCATATTAGCCATACTATCTGCTGCTGTATTATTATGCCGAAGAATATGGAAAGCCTCGTAGGTACTAGACATGAGAAGCTTGGCATTTTCAAATAGGAGGTGACACTTGACAGCTCCAGTAGGGTATCCATTAATCAATTTGTAGATGATGTGCCTGGAATCTCCGAATATCAAGACCTTGTGAAGCTTCTTAGCATTTAGAATATGAAGGCCCTGGACAAGAGCCAGCCACTCAGCTTCATTTTTAGTTTTGTTACCCAGCCCCCACGCAAAAGTTTGTTCTACATATCCTCCGGGATTCAAGAGAATCCCCCCTGCGCCTACCACCCCTAGCAAATTGTAGAATATTATGTTGGTTTCCCAATGATATTTTTTTTTAAATATTCCGATATCATTTAAAGTGTGAAATTTTTCATTTAATGAATTGTGACCTTAAAATTTTGAGGAATTTAATAAGTGGCTCGTGTCCATCCCCAATAATTCAATCTTACATTAATAATTTTTTTTTTAAATATATGAGCATGGTCTACACAAAATGTATTATGGTCTGCATATTTTTTTGTTAATTTATTTCACAATATACAATTATTTATTATTTTTTGAAAGTGACCACATCTAATTTTAGCATCATTTTATACACATGTGTGTCCATCCCAGCTTTTTTTCACTGTTTTCAAAAATTGAAAAATCAAAGATACCCTTTTGAAGAAGACACATCGATGTGTGGGCTGCCCATTTTTAAGAAATTTTTGGATGTGTATATTTTACCCTGCGGATTTTTCTTTGAGCTGCTTCGAAGTTGTTGTTTGGTTTTCTAAGTGTAAGTTTTAGAACTAATTAAAAAAAACCATATGAATGCCAAAACGCATGCATGATATCTCAATAGATAGAGGATTCGATGACGAATCTATCGGTATGAACTCCGCTCAGTTGTGTGCCATGAATGGAAGGGTTTACACCCCTAAAAGACACAAAGAAACATTGATTTGGGCCTGTAAGAGGGCTAATTCTCTATTTTTCAAGCCCTCGATCAAGGTATTAGTTCGATCGAGGTATTAACATCCCTTGATCGAGGTTTTGAAATAAGCTTGATCGAGGTTTTATTAAACCCTCAATCGAGCTACAGTTTAAACCTCTTTTTATAAATGTTTTTGCACAAGGACCTCGATCGTGGCCTTAAAATCTCGATCGAGGTTTTCTTAAAACCTAGATCGAGGTCTTAAAACCTAGATCGAGGTTTTTTTTAAACCTAGATCGAGGTCTTAAAACCTATATCGAGGTCTTAAAACCTATATCGAGGTTTCTTTAAAACCTCGATCGAGGCTTTTTTTAAACCTAGATCGAGGTCTTAAAACCTAGATCAATGTTTCTTTAAAACCTCGATCAAGGTTTTTTTAAAACCTAGATCGAGGTTTTGTTAAGCCATCGATCGAGGTGTTATGACCTCGATCGAGGGTTTAAAAATTGCTCGATTGAGGTACGTTTTTGTGTTTTTTCTGAAAACACCTTGCCAAAAAGTGTAACCCAACTCCATGGATGCACTTGTAGTACTTGAGCAAGAAGAGGTGTGCATAGGCAAGGGAATGGTAGAAATGAGTGTGATGAGGAGTGTGGAGAGGGTATGGGAATGTGCAGCGAAAAAAGAGATGAGAGATGAGGATTGGGAGTGCGGATGAGTGATTTGTGAGTGACTATGGGAATGAGCAAATAAAGAGAGATTTCCTTGAGGAATGAGTTGAAGCGTTGAGTGTGAGCGAGAGCCTAAAGCTCTAATACCATTTGTAAGGATAAAACCTTACATGTTGGATTATTATTTATAAATATATATTTTGATAAAATGAATTGATGGCTTTACAATAGAAATGGCTAAGTTTAAATATGGCATATCGGTAGCCACATGTCACTTAAGAATTGGTAATTAATTATCCTAACTAATAAATGCATTACAAAATATCACTCGTAATAGCCAATTAGGTTTATTACAGTACTCTATATATTGAACATATACAGAAGATAGTCATACAAATGACCTTCACAAACTAACAAACAAACATAAACTCTTTCTTCTCCAAGAGGCGGCACAATGTTCTTGCTGACATACATAGCTCATTGTAGTCATTAAGAAACACAAATTCTTCATGGATTGGAGAGAGGATGCACACATATTAAAAGTGCACATGTTATCAATAAATGAAATGAAACGCTACAAGTCCAAGCTATAATCATGTAGTTTGCTTGATCTCCCATGTAAATCTGCAAAAATGATGCTTTTTCCAATGAATAGTAGCGTGCACTGAACAACCACAATCCCATAACAAATGAATGACTCGCGATCCAATGAATCCCATCACATTTTGCCCTCAATTCAATTCAACACTGCTGAAGAGATGCTCACGCGCAAATTGTTTAGATATTACTCTGCAGTAAATAGAGTTATTCACAACATTTTGATCCACACCGATCCACCTGATGGGTTTCAATTAACATATCGTAGAATGTATTGGAGGCTCTAGAACACAGCTCAATTTCAATGAAATAACACCTTCTACAAATTGATAGTTGCTCCTCTCATGTTCTTTATAGACAGATTTGAAGAATGATGGCTCCTTTTCTCACGGTGATTCCTTCTACAGGTGTCTCTTTAAACTAACAGTGGCCGAAATATGAAACACCTCAGTAGTTGAACTTCGACAAATCTTCCAAACGTAAATAGATTTCGGCTCCTTCCTTTCACGCAATAGCTGAGATGATGAGAGTTCTTAACTTGAAGCAGCGGCTCTTGCACATTACCATATCTTACATAGAAACAAGCATATTATGAAAGAACAAGATCAATGCATTGAAAGCTCCCAACGTCTCTCCTCGGGCAGGTAAGCACGATAACAACTACTACACTTGAAATTTTTCACACAAAACCCCTTGCATAAAACAAACACTACAATTATCACACAAAAAAAACAAATCTAATTTCCTACACTACATATGTAAAGAGAATCTACTGCATATGTATCACATTCTCTTTGGCCCTCCAGTGAGGGAGCTAGGCCAAGACCCACTCTGATACCAAATAAGAAAATTGAATAGGAGCCATAATACACAAAAAATTAATAAAATTGTATTACATTATACACAAAAAATTAATAAAATTGTATTACATTCAAACTCAAATACAATGGTACTTATATAAATGTTATGATCTAACTTATTCCAATTTTGGAGAAATAGATTGAGAGAATACTCAACAATTCTCAACAACCTAAATCTAAACACACTAATGAAAACATTATGTCTAACATAAAGTATACAATAGATTTTACACTAAAATATTATAGTTATCAAATTTAATACATATAAACACTAAGTTATACATATTAAGTAATCATGTATATTCTTTGATGTTTTCATTTCTGGCTCAAATAAGCTAATTCATATCAGTTTTTTTGAAATTTTATCTCATACAGATCAGTTAACAAATATATTCATATAGTTTTGAAGTATTTTAAGTTTAGCTCTACTCTATAATGTTTTGGAGTTAGTTTAATAATTTTAAGTAAAAAAATTAGTAATTTACTTGTTTAAGCTTTTGTGACCACATTGTTACAAATAAACGATAGTGTTTTTATAATTACTTGACTTTAATCTCGATCTCTCTCATATAATCATATAAAGAAAATGTATTAACTAATAATCTCATTTGACTACAAGTTAAAAAGTGATTTAAGTATAAGTTAAAAGGTAGATGAACTTAATTATTTTTTTAAATTATTTTCTAAATTTAATCTGAAAGAAAGAGATGAAATCAATTATTTGAATTTGAATTTTTTTTTAAATGAAGTAAAAATGGGTTAAAAATAAAAAAGTCTAACCACACAATTTCGGATTCATAAACTGAGTCAGGGCCCTTGTTAACGTCAGGGCACCTAATTTGTAAGAAATTAAAACACTTATTTGGAGATTTTATACCGGATTCCATCAAAATCCACTCGTAAAAAACCATCAAAAACAGTTGAAATAGTCACTCATTTGGTTTCGTGGTTTATCAAAATAACCCATTTTTAATAATAACAAAAAATTAAAAAAACTTAAGTAAGAAAGTTCACCTGTATGTTAAAATTCTCACAACTTCAAACTCTCACCATATATATATACACAAGTTCACCTGTATGTTAAAATTCTCGACCTGCCTCTATTACAGATTAAGAAAGTGACAAAACAAGCAAGTGGGTATATTGATTGCTTCCGCAATAGAATTGTATTTCAAATTCTCGACCTGCCTTTATTACAGATTAAGAAAGTGACAAAACAGGCAAGTGGGTATATTGATTGCTTCGGCAATAGAATTGTATTTCAAATTCTCGACCTGCCTCTATTACAGATTAGGAAAGTGACAAAACAAGCAAGTGGGTATATTGACTGCTTCGGCAATAGAATTGTATTTCAAATATGGCCGTCTCAAATAGAATTGTATCTTACTTTAATTATGGCCGTCTCAAAGTCGTTGTCATTATCCTTTTCTTAAAGTCATTAGGCATACGTCGAAGTCATTCCCTCTTTTCTTTGGGCGCGCCAAATTCTCACCAAACCGAACCTTGCTGTTTGAGTTGTTAAAATTCTGAAGTCAGACTAATCCAAATTGTAAAAGGGTCAGAGTCAATTATAAATTTGGTTGACCAAGATTCAATGCCTCTATATACATTGGCTATTAGTGTGTGCCTAACACGTGAAGAATGAGTCGGAGATGTATGGGAGCCTTTAGTATTGCAAGCCAGTCTCTGCTATTCCGGAATTAGCTCCCTTTGCCTTTGATTAAGGAGCTTTCTTTGCAATAACTGAAGAAGCTCGGGGCTTGAATATTTAATAATTTCCATATTTAAATAACTTATTTTCCTTTTTTCACATCTTAGAATGGACTGCCATTTACACCTTTTTTTATGTATGGGCGAGAATAATACAAGTGTGCTCTCCACGACATTGTTTAAAATTCATGCTTAGCAATTGAAAAAATTAAACTTCAATTTCAACTATTCTATTATTACTTACACCTATATAAATTTACGAGTTTAACTATAAGTGCAATTGCTGATATATTATCATATTAACTTTTAAATTAATTATTAGATACAACTATTAGCTTAACTCCAATGTTTCTACAACTATTAGCTTAAAACTTCAACTCTAATTACAGTTATATTGGATAACCATTAGCTTAACTATTAGATACAATTATTAAATTAAATTTAGATGAACCTGTAGTTGTACTCCAATGACTCCATCTCTTAGCCTTAGAAGTCGATCTTTATTGCTGCGAAACCATGCACCGCCCAATAAGCTTTCAATTTGGTAGCATAGCATCATGAGAACAATTAGTTAGGTAATGTGTTTGAAGGGTGACAGGCTCAATGCAATCTATAAAGATGAATAAGAAAGGGTGAGGAGTCTCAAAAGTTTTTGTTTAGCATTCGTCCTTATAGCTCACTAATGCAAAAGGGAATATTGATGGGGTTGCAGTACAAAAGCTGAACGAAGAACTGGTGTGGCGCAGAGTAGGAATTTTGTCCAGCGGAAGTGAAACGAAATAGTAGTAACTCTTCCATCCATATGCCACCTTGGTCTATGTGTATTTTGTTTTGATATAGCCCAAAAACATGATATCGTAAGTGTAAGCTAATGAGGATCACTTATGGCGCATTAGATGCAATAGAAAACTGAATAATTAGGCATCCCTCAAGTTACTTGAATTTTTTAAGATACTTACACAAATATCTTGCTTTGAGTAATAATATGAAATGTAGGAAATTTAATCACTTTTTATTTTCCAGACGCCTAAATGATGGTTTCGGGCTAAAAAAAATTGCATACATGTAGAGAGCATATAGCACTAGTGCAACGCTATTTTTCGGAAATAATATTACTATTTTTTTATTTTTTATAATTATCTAAGTGATCATTCATCAAAAATGGTATGTCTTTTGTGGGTGTACCCTTTGAATATCTTAAAGCAATAATCATGAAATGGGTTTTTTATAGAATGTAGAGGTCAATGTCTTCTAGTGCATCATACATTTTTTTTAACGATCAAGAATTGAAAAAGTTAAAGAAAAAACACTAACTTTGTGTTTTTTACTTAAGAAGTTACGACACAGTAGAAATTGGAAAAAAAATAGAAAAATATAATAGTTTTAAATACAAATTGCATATTTAGAATTTGCAGAAAAAATGTTATTTATGTTAATATTTCATCAAAAATGATTGTGTGTAGTATATTGTAGCAAGTGGGTAAACACAATCTTCTTCAAAAACTAGAAGAAATGTCCAATTAGTTATGGTTTATCATATACCATAGCACAAGTTTGATATCACCGAAGCAAAGTCCAAATCATACACATAAGACTATTGGTGACATGCGAGAAAGTGAATTGGCATGGTTTAAGCACTACAAAATGAAAGCTCGTTACATTTAAATTCAAATTACATTTCCAACCCTTATATAATTGGAAAACATGTGCGCATTATAAAACTACAAAATGTGTGCACGTTATGTAGTTTTATAACACACATGCATTATGCGAGACATCAAATGTCTGGTTAATAGTTGAGAGGGGATGTGGAAGGGTCAAGGGTCTAGGGGGGTGTTGGAAGTTCAGGTGGAGATGGTTAATAGTTGAGAGGGGGTGGGGAAGGGTCTAGGGCTTAGGAGAATGTTGTAAGTTCAAGTGGGAAGAGATAAAGGGAATGGGGACATGATGGGTTACAGGGGTGAAGGGGAGTGGGGCTTGAAAGAACTATTAGGAGGATAATTGTTGTTGAAGACATATAGTGTTAGAAGTAGTACGTGATACTTGAGAAACAAATGGGGATAATGTGAAGGGGAAGAAGTGGATGATGGTTTGATGAGAGAGAGGATTGCTTAATGAAAAGGTGGAAATGGAGGAATAGAAGAGGAATAGGGCGTGTTGAAGGAAAGAGGTGGGAATGAGATGGGGTGAAAGAGAGAATTGGGGTCATAATGAGGTAGGGGGTTGAGGAGAAGGGATAATCAGAAAACATAGAGGAAGGGAGTATAATAGAGAGATAGAGAGAGATAATGATGTAGATAATGTGAGAGAGAATAAGATAGAGAGGGATGGGGGAAGCAAAGATGAGAGGTAGGAGTGGGAAGAGACATAAATGGAGGTAGGGAGAGGAAGCAATCTAGAGAGAGATGTGGAGAAAGTGAGAGAGAGAGAAGGGGAGAGATTGTGGGAGAAAGAGTTAGAGAGCAATGGATGGAGGTAAGGGGGACAAGAGAGAGAGAATGGAGGTAAGGGGATGAGAGAGAGAGAGAGAGGATGGAGGTAAGGGGATGTGTGTGAGAGAGAGAGAGAGAGAGAACATTAGGGGGGAAGGTACATAGAGTGAGGGAGGGAGACAAACAACGGGGAGGGATATAGTTAGAGATGTTGAGGGACATATTGGGATAGGTTGAGGAAAAGAGATAGGGAGGGAGGGATACAAATTGAGAGAGAGAGAGAGAGGGTAGGGGAGAGGGATAAAGGCATGGAGGGATAGTGCTTAAGGGAGAAGAGAGGGAGAGAGTGATAAAGGGAGGAATATTGAGGAAGGTAAATAGAAGGTGGAGAGAGGGAGGGGGGATTTTGTGAGAGAGAGGGGGGAGGGACACACACACAAACAGAGATTGTGTGGGAGAGATAAGGGTAGGGATGAGTGATAGAGAGAGGGGGAGGGGTTAGCGATAGAGATAGAGTGATGAGGCAGGTATAAATAAGGTGGAGAGGGGTTATGAGAGAGGGAGAGAGAGGGGGGGGACACACACACACACACATAGATACAGAGAGAGAGGGAGGTTGTGAGAGAGAGATGTGAGAGGGGCACACACACAACAAGAGAGAGAGAGAGAGAGAGAGATTGTGTGGGAGAGAGACGGAGAGAAAAGGGGGAGGGGTGAGACATATAGAGAGAGTGACGGAGGGAACAATAGTTTGGTAGGTATAGAGAAGGTGGAGAGAGGTTATGAGAGAGTAGGAGTGAGGGAGGACATATAGATAGATAGAGAGCGAGGTTATGAGAAAGAGATGCGAGAGGGACACACACACACAACGAGAGAGAGAGAGAGAGAGAGAGAGAGAGAGAGAGAGAGAGATTGCTTGGGAGAGAGGGGAGGGAGAGGTGAGCAATAAAGAGAGAGAGAGATGGAGGGAGGGATAATTAGGGAGGTATAAAGACTATGGATAAAGGATATGTGAGGGAGGGACACACACACACAAATATAGAGAGGGGGAGGGGGAGGGGGGACACAGACGAACACATAGAGATATAGATAGATGGACCAAAAAGGTAGTGAGGGAGAGTGAGTAAGTCATAGAGGGATAGTGAGTAAGGGACATGCATAGCCCTAGATGTCAATAAGATTCATTTAGGGTTCAAGTCTTGGATTTCCTCCCTTGACCATGTTGAGGCATTAATACCCATATCTAATTCTCAAAAACACTTAAAGGCATGTACATATTTTCTTGGAGACCAAGCACAGCTTGAGTAGGTCATGTGTGGTGCTTTAAGCAATTGTTCATTAACATGGGTGTCTTAAATATTAAATATTCCTTTATGTCCTAAGGCACAATCATATTACTTCAATCATGTCTCAAAGGTCCCATACCTACTGCTCAAAAAAACCTAATTCCACTAACAACCATATCCATAGTCCAAATTTACCTATGATATGCCATGTGTGACGTTTTAAGGCATCCTTCCTAGCCTTGGATGCCTAGATGATTTGTTTAGGTCCTAAGGCCCTAGTTTCCTCCCGTGACCACGTCCATGGCCTTGAGACACATACCTAGTGCTCAACAAATGATGATGGAATCCATATCCCCATTAAGAGTCAAAGGATTCCCTTTCAAGATCATGTGTGGTGGTTGGAGGCATCAATTTTGGAATTAAATGGTTAATAACTTCCTTTAAGGCCTAAGGACCAACTGTTACCCCAACCCATGTCAAGGGGCCTTATACTTGTACTTAGTGCTAAAGATGTTCTAATGGAATTATTATCCTTATTCCAAGGTAAATAATACCATGGAAGGATCTGTTGAGTTTGTTCAACACATCATTCTTAGCTCTAGATTTCTAGAAGCATCTTATAGGGGATAAGACATAGGTTTCCTCCCCTTATTATGTCTAAGGCCCCATGACACATACATAGTACTTAGAAACCCCTAATGGTTCTCATATTCCCATTCATATGAATAAATTCAACCTGAGAGGTCATCTATGGTGATTCAAGGTGTCATTTATGGACCTTGAATCATAGAAGCTGGTTTACAACTAAAAATCAATGCTTTCTCTATCAACCATGATTAACACCTTGTCCTCCATACCTAATGCTAAAAAGTTCTTAATCATGGCCATATCCCAACTTAAAGGTTGAGGATACCCTTAGAAGATCATGTGTGTTAGTTGAAGGTTTTTTTCTTGGCCCTATATCTCTATAGGATTCCTTTAGGGCCTAAGAACTAGGATTCCTCCCTCAACCATGCCCATGGATCTATTCCTAGTGCTAAAAGAATTATAATGGACTACATATTCTCTCTAAGATGCAAACTATCACATAGGGATATCATATGTGTAGGTTCGTGCCTTGTTCATGGACCTTAAGCCTTAAAAACTACCTTTAGGGCATAAGTCTTAAGATTC
Source organism: Pseudotsuga menziesii (assembly GCA_001517045.1). Classification (NCBI taxonomy): domain Eukaryota; kingdom Viridiplantae; phylum Streptophyta; class Pinopsida; order Pinales; family Pinaceae; genus Pseudotsuga; species Pseudotsuga menziesii. The sequence continues at coordinate 16,115 of LPNX011098900.1, forward strand.
CTCCCCCAACCATGGTCAACAGATTATAACCCATGCTTAGTTCTTAAAGCCTCCTAATGGTGTCCATATTACAACACAAAGAAAAATTATACTCTTGGGAGGTTATGCATGGTTGTTTGAGGTGTTGTTCTTAATGATGTTAAAATATTAGGGTGTGTGCAAGCTGATGAGGGTCTCTTTTGAAGCGTTAGATGTAATAGAAAACTGAAAAAACAGACATCCATCAACTTATATGGATATTTTGAGACACTTGGACAATGAATCTTGCGATGAGTAAAAAACAAGAAATGTAGGAAATTGAATGACATTTCCAAATATATAATTTTTTTCTATTGAAAATTTTGTAAACTATCTAAAGTTAGATATTTTTTAATGGGCAATTTTTATTTTTGGGACAAATTATAAGGTATATGTTTTTGCGGGTGCAGCCTTTGAGTGACTAAATGTTGGAATAAACTTATGAAAATTGGTAAGAATATAAACAACATATAGTACTAGTGCATGACTATTTTCCCAATAATAAAAATATTTTTATTTTTTATTTTTAATTATCTAAGTGATCAAACCTCGAAAATGGTATGTCAATTGTGGGTGCAGTGTTTGAATGTTTTAATGCAATTATTTGGAAATGGATTTTTTACAGCATGTAGAGGTCGGTGTTCTTTAGTGCACCATACAATTTGTTTTCAAAATGGTTGGGAAATGAAAGAGATATGGATGAAACACTAACAATGTTTTTTTTGAGTTAAGGAGTGATGAAAGAAGATAAATAAGAAAAAAATAGAAACAACTTGTATTCTTTTTAAAAATTACATATTTGGAATCTACAAAAAAAACCATATATGTTTCTAAAATTTCATAAAAAATGGAGGTGTGCAGCATACTGTAACCAATGGCTAAACATGAGCATATTGAAAATTTGGATATAATGCTCAATTAGCCATGGTTTATCATACTCCAAGGCATAGGCATGTTGAATCCGAAGCAAAGTCTGAAGCAGATACATAGGAATAAGAATGCCATGCAAGCATGGGTGGAGTCTCGGCCTTATCATTTGGAGGGAATGCATTTTTGAATTTAAACATAATGCGTGCTCGTTATATTAAAGAAACATGAGTGCACCTTTTATTGAATAAGAACACGTGCATGTTTTATTGATGCAAAACAGATGCGTGTTTTATTGAAGCACAACGCATGCACGTTTTAAAAAACTGCAATGAGTGCTTGTTTTGTCAATTATACCAATACTTTTATTATTTTATGTCCCCCCCCACTCCCCTCTTCCCCCACCCCACTCATCCTCTCCCTTCCTCTAAGCCCCCCTCC
>LPNX011098900.1:20330-31763 GCA_001517045.1 Pseudotsuga menziesii
CCCCCTAACCTATCTATCTGACACACACACACACACACACACATCCCTATGTCTCCCCTTACCACTAACAACCCCTAACCTATCTCTCTGACACACACACACATCCCTATGTCTCCCCTTGCTTGGTATGATATTTCTTATTTGTAGAGTAGCGCAACATCAACTACCCTCATCCCCTATTCCACAATATTAAACACAATCTTTCAAATTTAACTCTTTGAAAATCACAATCAATAATGTATGTGCAATTCAACATTTTGTTTATTTATGGTTTTCCTTCTTCAAATTGCAAAAATATATTAGACACAAAGGTTTAATCGCTTTTACTTTCTACATCATTACATCTCACATTTTATCGTTTTCCTTCAAGCATAAGAAATTGTGTTTTTTTTGTTGAAATCCAGCTAAAGCACGACCTTTTCAATTTTCAACGTGGCTTGTGAGTTTTGCGCCCTTGCCCTCTTTCTGCAAGCCATTTTAATTAAGGTTCATTGCTAAGCCAATTGATGGATTCTTATGTTTAAATCGAGGGTGGTTTTATACTTTTGATTCATGTCCATTTTCTTGAAACATGACAAAATTCTCAAAAAAGGCTATTCAAAATAAACTTTTTACATCAATGACTCTCCTCAAATACAATAGGACCTAGGACCCACTCCCTTTGAGAGTATGGATGACCATACAAGTTAGGACCCACTTCGGTGTATTTTTGAATTAGGAATGAAGAAAACCATAGATCTGTTTTACCCTGCCTCTGCTTCCATGGCGCCAGTCCTGCGATGTCTTAGTCGGAGATAACCTTACCGGTTTTTCACCCTTTCCAAGTATGCCTTTTGTCAGTATTATTTTGGTTTTTCCACCTTTCTGTCTCAGTGGGTGCTTGTCTTGGGTATTGTCATTGTTACCGGCTACTGAGCACATGGAGTCCCTCCCCCTTTCTGGGGGACTAGTACCAACCATGTATTAAAAAAGTAGGAACTTTCAGTCGCTTTGTGTTGGATTTTGGTATTTCAGTCTATGTGGTTTGTCTACTTCTGTGTGGACTTCTGGGTGTTGCATTTGTTTTACGTTGTCTATGTTGTTTATTATGGACTGTAGGTTATGATTGTTTGTATTGGTTCTCTTATCTTACTCGCGGTTGTTGTCGGTCGGATGAACGGAAGTCTAGGGTTTGACTTTAGGCCTCTCTATTCTCTCATCTTGAACTTGAGTATTCTGTGTGGAGTGTCTTAACCTAGGTTTTTTGCTTTAACCCACTTGATTTCCTGATTTGTAGGGTTTTTTTCAGCTGAGGTGGCACTTTTTTGGCGCTTTCTGCTGCCTGTTGACTTCACTTATTGGGACAGATTTGTTTATTGGTGGTGGTGGAGCTCACCCTTCCTCCGGTCTCCTGTCACGGTTTTGACGTTTCCTTGGATTTTGTGCGTTTTGCCTATTTTTCTATGTAGTTTTGTGTGGTTTTTGGTTTTGGGAAGGAGTTTTGCTGGGAATTCTCGACCCGTGTTTGAGGGTTCTAGTTTTTGCTCGGGTTTCTCTTGTCGTTGCGGATTTTTTTTCTATTGCTCTTGGCTAGCTTATTTTGGGTTTAGGCACCAGGGATTCTGACAGTCGGACTCCCTACAGGTTTCAAGTGGCTAAGCTCACCCTTACTCCGATCTCCTGTCATGGGTTTGATGTTTCCTTGGCTTTTGTGGGTTTTTCCTGTTTTTCTGTGTAGTTTTGTGTGGTTTGTGGTTTTGGGAAACGGTTTTGTTCGAAATTCTTGACCCATGTTTTAGGGTTCTGGTTTTTGCTCGGGTTTCTCTTCTTGTTGCGGTTTTTTTCTAGTTTTGTCATTACTGTGTTTTATTTGGGCCCTGGTCTCATGGAGGGGCCTTCTAGAGCCCAGTCTAAGCGCCATGCAAAGACTATAAAATCTAAGGAGGGTAAGGTGCGCTATGTTTTGGGTCGTGATATTTATATGGACAGGGTGGGCTCACTGTGTAGTTGGGCACTGATAGGAAGACTAGAAGCTTGTAGCATGGGGAAAAAAGACTGGGTCGAATGGGAGACGTTACATTGGAATCCCATGTTGACTTATGTTCCGACCATAAGCATGTTGGCAAAAGGCAGGATGGTTTTTGTATTTTTGGAAGATAAGGATGCTTCCTTAATCCTGAACTCATTGTGGAAGATTGGGAAGGGCTCCCTTGTGCTAAACAAATGGCATTCGACCTTTGATCCTCTTCATGAGAGGGTGGTTAAAAGGCATCTCTGGGTGTTGTTTCATGCTCTACCATTCCCTCTCTAGTGCAGATACTTTCTGGAAGGTCTAGCGAATACTCTTGGTCGCTTCATCGTGATTGAAGAGGACTTTCAGCTTATCTTTGACAAGCAGATGGAAAAATTCCTTGTCGAAATGGACATTTCTAATGGGCTGTCGGCTGAGGTTGAGGTTTTTTGCAACAAACTTCCTATTTTTCAAAGACTTGATTATTTAAATGTTCCATTTAGATGCAATCGGTGCCATGTTGTGGGGCATTTGCGACGCTCCTGTCTGATTCTCCTTCATGGGACTAGCTCCTTCGTCACCTTTGAAGGTTCTTCATCTTCAAGTCATGCATGCTCACCTTCGCCATCGCATGTTCGTGTCACCCCGGAGATGTCCCCTGTCGGTATGTATAATTCTCACTCTCCCTCTATTTTTGATGATATCGCTAAGGGTGAACTCTTGTACATCGAGGATGTTGAAGCTTGTGCTTCTATATCGAAGCTTCCTATGGCTAGACCTACCTTGACTACTCCTCTTCAAGCCTCTGTGCCTCCTCTGGGGTTCTCGTTGGATGATAACACTTTACCTGCCTATGTGGGCCTCCTCTCAGAGGATGTGATGCCCCTTTTCTCTCTTGAGGATTTTCCACCCCTTGTGGGTGACGGATTTGCTACCTCTTCTCTCCATGCACCTGTCAGTCCTTGTTCATCCCCAGATTTCTTGGATCCTACCCTCATGAAGACACTTTCTATATTCTCGGTGAATTCTCCTCTATCTCCGTCTACCCTCCCTCTAGATTCCATATGTTTTGAAAATGTCATGATCTGTAAGCCAAAGAAAAATCCTTCAGCGAATTCGAGTTTGGTCTCTGATGTCCCTCCTTATACTCCTCTGTCGGTTAGAATTAAAAATGTTGCTAGGGGTCCTATAGACTATCACTCAAGGGTACTAAGAGCTTTATCATCCACTCGCATTGGCTCTTGATGAAGATTGTCTCTCTCAATTTTCATGGCTTCGAGGGGTTAGCCAAACAAAAAACCCTCCGTGCTCTCTTCCTGTCCTTGGAAAATGACATGATCTCACTTCAAGAAACTATGTGTAGTCACTTTCCTGCCCTCCTGGATTTCTACAAACTCTTGTCTAGATGGGATTTTTGTGCCCTTGATGCTGTGGGACTCTTGAGGGGTCTACTGATGGGTTGGAATCCTCTCTTTGTTCGTTGTAAGTCTTTTGAGACTGTGGCGGGGATTTTGGTTAAGGCCAGATTTCGGGGATCCCCAGTTACCTATAACATTCTAAATTGCTATGGGACTTATATAAATCGTGATTCCTTCTGGAATAGGATGGTAGATGGGGGTCTTGTGTCACAACCTAACCTGGTCTTAGCAGGCGAACTTGACTTTACACTAAGTGCTGGAGAGATTTGGGGCAACATCCACTCTCTCCTTTTTTCACTCACCTCCTTTCTGACTCCAATCTGGTGGACCTGGCTCCTGCTTTTGCAGGGCCTACTTGGAGGAATGGAAGGGCGGGTGACGATGGTATCAGTAAAAAGCTTGACATATTTTTGGTTTCTGCCTCTATTGTGCCCTCTTTCTCTAGACACAAAGTTTGGTCTGCTCCTACTGATGTCTCTGACCATTATCTGATTTTTCTTGAATGTAATTCCTCGGCCTCAGCTCATAACTATCCATTTAAGTTTAATCGTGCCTGGCTCCTGGAGGATGGTTTCTCTTAGCTGGTGAAGGATATTTGGCGCTCCTCATTGCCTCATCCAACTCAGGATGACATGTATTTCCTGGCACACAAGCTCAAAAGTTTAAAGGCAAGGGTAAAGGTGTGGACTCGTACCAGAGCCTCGGATATGAAATTGGAGTCATCCATGATTGATCTAGAAATCAACACTCTTCTTGTTGCTAATCCATCGGGCATACTTTCATTAGAGAACTCTAACATTTTGCTTTCTCTCAAAGACAGAAAGAAAAAACTGCTTGCTCATGAGCTTTTGTCTTGGCAGCTAAAGAGTAGAACTAAATGGGTTGAATTGGGCGATGCCAATACAAAGTTCTTTCATTATATAGCCTAAGATCGCAAAAACTTCAACTCTGTATGGGCCCTTAAAAATGAGGATGAGAATTGGGTGGAAAATGGTGATTAGTTAAAAGTGATGGGTGTTTCTCACTTTTATGAGATTTTTAGGGATGATGATCAGACTAATATTGTGGATCAACTGAAGGTTGTTCAACTCTTTCCAGCCTTTTTTTTCTAGTGAAGAGGCTAACATCTTCTCTTCTGATATTTCTTTGGGCAAGGTTGAGGGGGCTCTGAAGTCCTTTAAGAAGGACAAAATCCCAGGCCCAGATGGATGACCGGTAGAATTTTTCCTTTGGTTTTTTTATCTGATTGGTGGGGATCTCCTAGCTGCTATGGAATCTTCCAGGAATTCAGGTAGGGTTGGATGTTCTCTTAAATCTACCTTTATCTCCTTGATACCCAAAAAATAAAAACATGTCACCTTTGTAGACTTCAGACCCATATCACTATGTAACTTGGTATATAAGGTCGTCACTCAAATTATTGCCCTCAGGTTGAAACCGTTTCTGGATAAATATATCTCGCCTGAGTAGTTTGGGTTTCTAAAAAAGAAACAAATAATTGAGCCAGTGGGTATCAATCAGGGGGTTTTGCATACTATTAATACCAAAAAAAGATGTGCCCTGGTGCTCAAGCTTGACCTGGTAAAAGCTTTTGATCGGATCAATTGAACTTATTTAAGACTCATCCTTCTGCACATTGGTATTTCCCTGAGAGGTGTGAACTTGATCATGGGGTGTATTTCCTCTGCTAACTTCACTCTGCTTATCAATGGCTCCCCTTCAGTCTTTACAACATCTAGGAGTATCAGGAAAGGATGCCCTCTATCCCCCCTACTGTTTATTTTGGTCCTAGAAGGTCTCAGTTTGCTTATAAAAGATGCCAAGGAAAGTGGAAAGACTAGGGGCATCAATATCTCTGCGTCCATAGCCCTCACTTGCCTTCTTTTTGTAGACGATGTGGTGCTTTTTGGCCTCGGTACCCTCAAGGAGTGGATGACTTTTGAGGTCATATTGGACACCTTTTGTTATGCCTCTGGTATGAGCATCGACATTGAAAAGTATGGCTTCCTCTATAATGATTTGGGGGAGGGAGTGCTGAATAGTATTCGTCATATCATGCCATATATTGTGGATCCCATTCAAGTGGGGTTCAAATATCTTGGTTATTACATCAAGCCTCTGGGCTATGAGGTAAAGGACTTGAAGTGCAATTATTGATATATTATCATATTAACTTTTAAATTAATTATTAGATACAACTATTAGCTTAACTCCAATGTTTCTACAACTATTATCTTAACTTCAACTCTAATTACAGGTATATTGGATAACCATTAGCTTAAATATTAGATACAATTATTAAATTAAATTTAGATGAACTTGTATCTGTACTCCAATGACTCCATCTCTTAGCCTTAGAAGTTGATCTTCATTGCTGCGAAACCATGAACAGCCCAATAAGCTTTCAATTTGGTAGCATAACATCATGAGAACAATTAGTTAGGTAATGTGTTTGAAGGGTGATAGGCTCAATGCAATCTATAAAGATGAATAAGAAGGGGTGAGGAGTCTCAAAAGTTTTTGTTTAGAATTCATCTTTATAGCTCACTAAAGCAAAAGGGAATATTGATGGGGTTGCAGTACAAAAGTTGAACGAAAAACTGGTGTGGTGCAGAGCAGGAATTTTCTCCAGTGGATGCGAAACGAAATACTAGTAACTCTTCCATCCATATGCCACCTTGGTCTATGTGTATTTTGTTTTGATGTAGCCCATAAACGTGATATGGTAAGTGTAAGCTAATGAGGATCACTTTTGGCGCATAAGATGCAATAGAAAACTGAATAATCAGGCATCCCTCAAGTTACTTGAATTTTTTAAGATACTTACACAAAATATCTTGCTTTGAGTAAAAATATGAAATGTAGGAAATTTAATCACTTTTTATTTTCTAGACACCTAAATGATGGTTTCGGGCTAAAAAAATGTGCATACATGTAGAGAACATATAGCACTAGTGCAATGTTATTTTTCGGAAATAATATTACTAATTTTTATTTTTTATAATTATCTAAGTGATCATTCCTCAAAAACGGTATGTCTTTTTTGGGTGTACCCTTTGAATATTTTAAGGCAATAATCATGAAATGGGTTTTTTATAGAATGTAGAGGTTAATGGCTTCTAGTGCACCATACATTTTTTTTAATGATCAAGAATTGAAAAAGTTATAGAAAAAACACTAACTTTGTGTTTTTTACTTAAGAAGTTACGACACAGTAGAAATTGGAAAAAAAATAGAAAAATATAATAGTTTTAAATAAAAATTGCATATTTAGAATCTACAGAAAAAATGTTATTTATGTTAATATTTCATCAAAAATGATTGTGTGTAGTATACTGTAGCGAGTGGGTAAACACAATCTTCTTCAAAAACTAGAAGAAATGTCCAATTAGTTATGGTTTATCATGTACCATAGCACACGTTTGATATCACCGAAGCAAAGTCCAAATCATACACATAGGACTATTGGTGACATGCAAGAAAGTGAATTGGCATGGTTTAAGCACTACAAACAAGAGCTCGTTACGTTTAAATTCAAATTACATTTCCCACCCTTATAGAATTGGAAAACATGTGCGTGTTATAAAACTACAAAATGTGTGCACGTTATGTAGTTCTATAACACACATGCATTATGCAAGACATCAAATGTATGGTTAATAGTTGAGAGGGGGTGTGGAAGGGTCAAGGGCCTAGGGGTATGTTGGAAGTTCAAGTGGGAAGAGATAAAGGGAATGGGAAGATGATGGGTTATAGGGGTGAAGGGGAGTGGGGCTTGAAAGAACTATTAGGAGGATAATTGGTGTTGAAGACATATAGTGTTAGAAGTAGTACGTGAGACTTGAGAAATAAATGGGGATAATGTGAAGGGGAAGAAGTGGATGATGGTTTGATGAGAGAGAGGATTGCTTAATGAAAAGGTGGAAATGGAGGAATAGAGGAGGAATAGGGCGTGTTGAAGGAGAGAGGTGGGAATGAGATGGGGTGAAAGAGAGAATTGGGGTCATAATAAGGTAGGGGGTTGAGGAGAAGGGATAATCAGAAAACATAGAGGAAGGGAGTATAATAGAGAGATAGAGAGAGATAATGATGTAGATAATGTGAGAGAGAATAAGATAGAGAGGGATGGGGGAAGCAAAGATGAGAGGTAGGAGTGGGAATAGACATAAATGGAGGTAGGGAGAGGAAGCAATCTAGAGAGAGATGTGGAGAAAGTGAGAGAGAGGGGGGGGAGATTGTGGGAGAAAGAGTTAGAGAGCAATGGATGGAGGTAAGGGGGACAAGAGAGAGAGAGAGAATGGACGTAAGTGGATGAGAGAGAGAGAGAGGATAGAGGTAAGGGGATGAGAGAGAGAGAGAGGATGGAGGTAAGGGGATGAGAGAGAGAGAGAGGATGGAGGTAAGGGGATGTGTGTGTGTGTGAGAGAGAGAGAGAGAGAACATTAGGGGGGGAGGTACATAGAGTGAGGGAGGGAGACAAACAATGGGGAGGGATAGAGTTAGAGATGTTGAGGGACATATTGGGACAGATTGAGGAAAAGAGATAGGGAGGGAGGGATACACATTGAGAGAGAGAGAGAGAGAGGGTAGGGGAGAGGGATAAAGGCATGGAGGGATAATGCTTAAGGGAGAAGGGAGGGAGAGAGTGATAAAGGGAGTAATATTGAGGAAGGTAAATAGAAGGTGGAGAGAGAGAGGGGGGATTTTGTGAGAGAGAGGTGGGAGGGACACACACACACAGAGAGATTGTGTGGGAGAGATAAGGGTAGGGGTGAGTGATAGAGAGAGGGGGAGGGGTGAGCGATAGAGATAGAGTGATGAGGCGGGTATAAATAAGGTGGACAGGGATTATGAGAGAGGGAGAGAGAGGGGGGGACACACACACACACATAGATATAGAGAGATAGGGAGGTTGTGAGAGAGAGATGTGAGAGGGGCACACACACAACGAGAGAGAGAGAGAGAGAGAGAGAGAGAGATTGTGTGGGAGAGAGAGATGAAGGGGAGAGAGAGATGAAGGGGAGAGAGATGGAGAGAGAAGGGGGAGGGGTGAGACATACAGAGAGAGTGATGGAGGGAATGATAGTTTGGTAGGTATAGAGAAGGTGGAGAGAGGTTATGAGAGAGTAGGGGTGAGGGAGGACATATAGATAGAGAGAGAGGGAGGTTATGAGAAAGAGATGCGAGAGGGACACACACACACAACGAGAGAGAGAGAGAGAGAGAGAGATTGTTTGGGAGAGAGAGGAAGGAGAGGTGAGCAATAGAGAGAGAGAGAGATGGAGGGAGGGATAGTGAGGGAGGTATAAAGACTATGGATAGAGGATATGTGAGGGGAGGAGTGAGGGAAGGACACACACACACAAATATAAAGAGGGGGATGGGGAGGGGGAAACACAGACAAACACATAGAGATATAGAGAGATGGACCAAAAAGGTAGGGAGTGATAGTGAGTAAGTAATAGAGGGACAGTGAGTAAGGGACATGCATAGCCCTAGATGTCAATAAGATTCATTTAGGGTTCAAGTCTTGTATTTCCTCCCTTGACCATGTTGAGGCATTAATACCCATATCTAATTCTCAAAAACACTTAAAGGCATGTACATATTTTCTTGGAGACCAAGCACAGCTTGAGTAGGTCATGTGTGGTGCTTTAAGGAACTGTGCATTAACATGGGTGTCTTAAATATTAAATATTTTGTTATGTCCTAAGGCATGATCATATTACTTCAATCATGTCACAAAGGTCCCATACCTACAGCTCAAAAAAAACCTAATTCCAATAACAACCATATCCATAGTCCAAATTTACCTATGATGTGCCATGTGTGACTTTTTAAGGCATCCTTCCTATCCTTGGATGCCTAGAAGATTTGTTTAGGTCCTAAGGCCCTAGTTTCCTCCCGTGACCACATCCATGGCCTTAAGACATATACCTAGTGCTCAACAAATGATGATGGAATCCATATCCCCATTAAGAGTCAAAGGATTCCCTTTCAAGATCATGTGTGATGGTTGGAGGCATCAATTTTTTATTTAAATGGTTAATAACTTCCTTTAAGGCCTAAGGACCAACTGTTTCCCCCACCCATGTCAAGGGGCCTAATACTTGTACTTAGTGCTAAAAATGTTCTAATGGAATTATTATCCCTATTCCAAGGTAAATAATACCATGGAAGGATATGTTGAGTTTGTTCAACATGTCATTCTTAGCTCTAGATGCCTAGAAGCATCTTCTAGGGGATAAGACATATGTTTCCTCCCTGTATTATGTCTAAGGCCCCATGACACATAAATAGTACTTAGAAACCCCTGATGGTTCTCATATCCCCATTCATATGAATAAATTCAACCTGAGAGGTCATCTATGCTGATTCAAGGTGTCATTTATGGACCTTGAATCGTAGAAGCTGGTTTACAACCTAAAATCAAAACTTTCTCTACCAACCATGATTAACACATTATCCTCCATACCTAATGCTAAAAAGTTCTTAATCATGGCCATATGCCAACTTAAAGGTTGAGGAAACCCTTAGAAGATCATGTGTGTTAGTTGAAGGTTTTTTTCTTGGCCCTATATCTCTATAGGATTCCTCCCTCAACCATGCCCATGGATCTGTTCCTAGTGCTAAAAGAATTCTAATGGACTACATATTCTCTCTGAGATGCAAAATATCACACAGGGATATCATATGTGCAGGTTCGTGCCTTGTTCATGGACCTTAAGCCTTAAAAGCTACCTTTAGGGCATAAGTCTTAAGTTTCCTCCCCCAACCATGGTCAATAGATTATAACCCATACTTAGTTCTTAAAGCCTCCTAATGGTGTCCATATTACAACACAAAGAAAAATTATACTCTTGGGAGGTTATGCATGGTTGTTTGAGGTGTTGTTCTTGATGATGTTAAAATATTAGGGTGTGTGCAAGCTGATGAGGGTCTCTTTTGACGCATTAGATGCAATAGAAAACTGAAAAAACAGGCATCCATCAACTTATATAGATATTTTGAGACACTTACACAATGAATCTTGCGATGATTAAAAAACAATAAATGTAGTAAATTGAATGACATTTCCAAATATATAATTTTTTTCTATTGAAAATTTTGTAAACTATAAAAAGTTAGATATTTTTTAACGGGTAATTTTTATTTTTGGGACAAATTATAAGGTATATGTTTTTGTGGGTGCAGCCTTTGAGTGACTAAATGATGGAATAAACTTATGAAAACTAGTAAGAATATATAGAACATATAGTACTAGTGCATGACTATTTTTCCAATAATAAAAATATTTTTAAATGTTTTTTTCAATTATCTAAGTGATCAAATCTCGAAAACGGTATGTCAATTGTGGGTGCAGTGTTTGAATGTTTTAATGCAATTATTTGGAAATGGATTTTTTATAGCATGTAGAGGTCGGTGTTCTTTAGTGCACCATACAATTTGTTTTCGAAATGGTTGGGAAACGAAAGAGATATGGATGAAACACTAACAATGTGTTTTTTGAGTTGAGGAGTGATGAAAGAAGATAAATAAGAAAAAAATAGAAACAAATTTGTATTCTTGTTAAAAATTACATATTTGGAATCTGCAAAAAAAAACATATATGTTTCTAAAATTTTATAAAAAATGGAGGTGTGCAGCATACTGTAACCAATGGCTAAACACGAGCATATTGAAAATTTGGATATAATGCTCAATTAGCCATGGTTTATCATACTCCAAGGCATAGGCATGTTGAATCTGAAGCAAAGTCTGAAGCAGATACATATGAATAAGAATGCCATGCAAGCATGGGTGGAGTCTCGGCCTTATCATTTGGAGGGAATACATTTTTGAATTTAAACATAACGCGTGCTCGTTATATTAAAGAAACACGAGTGCATGTTTTATTGAATAAAAACATGTGCACGTTTTATTGATGCAAAACAAATGCGTGTTTTATTGAAGCACAACACATGCGCATTTTAAAAAACTGCAATGAATGCTTGTTTTGTCAATTATACCAATACTTTTATTATT
>LPNX011098900.1:41701-185792 GCA_001517045.1 Pseudotsuga menziesii
CCACTAACACCCCCTAACCTCTCTCTCTGACACACACGCACATCCCTATGTCTCCCCTTGCTTGGTATGATATTTCTTATTTGTAGAGTAGTGCAGCATCAACTACCCACATCCCCTATTCCACAGTATTAAACACAATCTTTCAAATTTAACTCTTTGAAAATCACAATCAATAATGTATGTGCAATTCAACATTTTGTTTATTTGTGGATTTCCTTCTTCAAATTGAAAAAATATATTATACACAAAGGTTTGATCGCTTTACTTTCTACATCATTACATCTCACATTTTATCATTTTCCTTCAAGCATAAGAAATTGTGTTTTTTTTTGTTGAAATCCAACTAAAGCACAACCTTTTCAATTTTCAACGTGGCTTGTGAGTTTTGTACCCCTACCCTCTTTCTGCAAGCCATTTTAATTAAGGGTCATTGCTAATCCAATTGATGGATTCTTATGTTTAAATCAAGGGTGGTTTTATACTTTTGATTCATGTCCATTTTCTTGAAACATGACAAAATTCTCAAAAAAGGCTATTCAAAACAAACTTTTTACATCAATGACTCTCCTCAAATACAATAGGACCCACTCCCTTTGAGAGTATGGATGACCATACAAGTTAGGACCCACTCCGGTGTATTTTCAAATTAGGAATGAAGAAAACCCTAGATCTGGTTTACCCTGCCTCTGCTTCCATGGCGCCAGTCCTGCGATGTCTAAGCCGGGGATAACCTTACTAGTTTTGCACCCTTTCCAGGTATGCCTTATGTCAGTATTCTTTTGGTTTCACCACATTTCTGTCTCAGTGGGTGCTTGTCTTGGGTATTGTCATTGTTACCGACTACTGAGCACATGGAGTCCCTCCCCCTTTCCCGGGGACTAGTACCAACCATGTATTAAAAAAGTGGGAACTTTCAATCGCTTTGTGTTGGGTTTTGGTATTTCTCTCTATGTGGTTTGTTTGCTTCTGTGTGGACTTCTGTGTGTTGCATGTGTTTTACATTGTCTACGTCGTTTATTATGGACAGTGGGTTATGATTGTTTGTATTGGTTCGCTTATCTTAGCCACGGTTGTTGTCGGTCGGATGAACGAAAGTCCAGGGTTTGACTTTAAGCCTCTCTATTCTCTCATCTTGAACTTGAGTATTCTGTGCGGAGTGTCTTGACCCAGGTTTTTTGCCTCAACCCACTTGATTTCCTACTTTGCAGGGTTTTTGTCAGCTGGGGTGGCACTTTTTCGGCACTTTCTGCTGCCTGCTGACTTCACTTTTATGGGACATATTTGTTTGTTGGTGGTGGTGGAGCTCACCCTTCCTCCGGTCTCCTGTCACGGTTTTGACGTTTCCTTGGATTTTGTGGGTTTTGCCTATTTTTCTATGTATTTTTGTGTGGTTTTTGGTTTTGGGAAGGAGTTTTGCTGGGAATTCTCGACCCGTGTTTGAGGGTTCTGGTTTTTGCTCGGGTTTCTCTTCCCGTTGCGGCTTTTTTTCTGTTTCTCTTGGCTAGCTTATTTTGGGTTTAGGCACTAGGGGTTATGACGGATGGACTCCCTATAGGTTTCGAGTGGCTGAGCTCACCCTTCCTCCGGTCTCCTGTCATGGGTTTGATGTTTCCTTGGCTTTTGTGGGTTTTTCCTATTTTTCTGTGTATTTTTGTGTGGTTTGTGGTTTTGGGAAGCAGTTTTGTTGGGAATTCTCGACCCATGTTTTAGGGTTCTGGTTTTTGCTAGGGTTTCTCTTCCTATTGCGGTTTTTTTCTGGTGTTGTCGTTACTGTGTTTTATTTGGGCCCTGGTCTCATGGAGGGGCCTTCTAGAGCCCGGTCTAAGCGCCATGCAGAGACTATAAAATCCAAGGAGGGTAAGGTGCGCTATGTTTTGGGCCATGATATTTATATGGACAGGGTGGGTTCACTGTGCAGTCGGGCACTGATAGGAATACTAGAATACTGTAGCATGGGGAAAAAAGACTAGGTCGAATGGGCGACGTTACATTGGAATCCCATGTTGACTTATGTTCAGACCATAAGCCTGTTGGAAAAAGGCAGGATGTTTTTTGTATTTTTGGAAGATAAGGATGCTTCCTTAATCCTGAACTCATTGTGGAACATTGGGAAGGGATCCCTTGTGCTGAACAAATGGAATTCGACCTTTGATCCTCTTCATGAGAGGGTGGTTAAAAGGCATCTCTGGGTGTTTTTGCTTGCTCTACCATTCCCTCTCTGGTGCATAGACTTTCTGGAAGGTCTGGCGAATACTCTTGGTCGCTTCGTCGCGGTTGAAGAGGACTTTCAGCTTATCTTTGATAAGCAGATGGCAAAATTCCTTGTCGAAATGGAGATTTCTAACGGGTTGTCGGCTGAGGTCGAGGTTTTTTGCAACAAACTTCCTATTTGTCAAAGAATTGATTATTTAAATGTTCCATTTAGATGCAATCGGTGCCATGTTGTGGGCCATTTGCGACGCTCCTGTCTGATTCTCCTTCATGGGACTAGCTCATCTGTCACCTCTGAAGGGTCTTCGTCTTCAAGTCATGCATGCTCACCTTCGCCATCGCATGTTCCTGTCACCCCGGAGATGTCCATTGTCGATATGTATAATTCTCACTCTCCCTCTATTTTTGATGATATCGCTAAGGGTGAACTCTTGTACATCCAAGATGTTGAAGCTTGTGCTTCTATATCAAAGCTTCATGTGGCTATCCCTACCTTGACTACTCCTCTTCAAGCCTCTGTGCCTCCTCCGGGGTTCTCGTCGAATGATTACACTTTACCTTCCTATGTGGGCCTCCTCTCAGAGGATGTGCCACCCCTTTTCTCTCTTGAGGATTTTCCACCCCTTATGGGTGACGGATTTACCGCCTCTTCTCTCCGTGCACCTGTCAGTCCTTGTTCCTCCCCAGATTTGTCGGATCCTACCCTCATGAAGACACTTTCTATATTCTCGGTGAAGTCTCCTCTATCTCCGTCTACCCTCCCTCTGGATTCCATATGTTTTGAAAATGTCACGATCCGTAAGCCAAAGAAAAATCCTTCGGCGAATTCGAGTTTGGTCTCTGATGTCCCTTCCTATACTCCGCTATCGGTTAGAATTAAAAATGTTGCTAGGGGTCCTACAGACTCTCACTCAAGGGTACTAAGAGCTTTATCACCCACTCGCAGTGGCTCTTGATGAAGATTGGCTCTCTCAATTTTTGTGGCTTCGAGGGGTTAGCCAAACAAAAAACCCTCTGTGCTCTCTTCCTCTCCTTAGCACCTGACATGATCTCGCTTCAAGAAACTATGTGTAGTCACTTTCCTGCCCTCTTGGATTTCTCCAAACTCTTGTCTGGATGGTATTTTGGTGCCCTTGATGTTGTGGGACTCTTGAGGGGTCTACTGACGGGCTGGAATCCTCTCTCTATTCGTTGTAAGGATTTTGAGACTGTTGCGGGTATTTTGGTTAAGGCCAGATTTTGGGGATCCCTAGTTACCTATAACATTCTAAATTGCTATGGGCCTTATATAAATCGTGATTCCTTTTGGAATAGGGTGGCAGATGGGGGTCTTATGTCACAACCTAACCTGATCTTAGCAAGCGACCTTGACTTTACACTAAGTGCTAGAGAGATTTGGGCAAGATCCACTCTCTCATTTTTTCACTCACCTCCTTTCTGACTCCAATCTAGTGGACCTGGATCCTCCTTTTGCAGGGCCTACTTGGAGGAATGGCAGGGCAGGTGACGATGGTATCAGTAAATGGCTCGACATATTTTTGGTTTATTCCTCTCTTGTGCCCTTTTTCTCTAGACACAGAGTTTGGTCTGCTCCTGCTGATGTCTTTGACCATTATCCGATTTGTCTTGAATGTAATTCCTTGGCCTCGGCTCATAGCTATCCATTTAAGTCTAATCGTGCCTAGCTCCTGGATGATGGTTTCTCTCAATTGGTCAAGGATATTTGGCACTCCTCGTTTCCTCCTCCAGCTCAGGATGACATGTATTTCCTGGCACACAAGCTCACAAGTTTAAAGGCAAGGGTAAAGATATGGAGTCATACCAGAGCCTCGGAGATGAAATTGGAGTCATCCATGATTGATCTGGAAATCAACGCTCTTCTTGTTGCTAATACATCGGGCATACTTTCATTAGAGAACTCTAACATTTTGCTTTCTCTCAGAGACAGAAAGAAAAAACTGCTTGCTCATGAGCTTTTGTCTTGGCAGCTAAAGAGTAGAACTAAATGGGCTGAATTGGGTGATGCCAATACAAAGTTATTTCATTCTATAGCCTAAGATTGCAGAAACTTCAACTCTGTATGGGCCCTTAAAAATGAGGATGAGAATTGGGTGGAAAATGGTGATCAGTTAAAAGTGATGGGTGTTTCTCACTTTTATGAGATTTTTAGGGATGATGATCAGACTAATATTGTGGATCAACTGAAGGTTGTTCAACTCTTTCCAGCGCCTTTTTTCTAGTGAAGAGGCTAACATCTTCTCTTTTGATATTTCTTTGGGCAAGGTTGAGGGGGCTCTGAAGTCCTTTAAGAAGGACAAAATCCTGGGACCAGATGGATGACCGGTAGAATTTTTCCTTAGGTTTTTTTATCTGATCTGTGGGGATCTCCTAGCTGCTATGGAATCTTCCAGGACTTCAGGGAGGGTTGAATGTTCTCTTAACTCTACCTTTATCTCCTTGATACCCAAAAAAGAAAAACCTGTCACCTTTGCAAACTTCAGACCCATATAACTATGTAACTTGGTATATAAGCTCTTCACTCAAATTATTGCCCTAAGGTTGAAACTGTTTCTGGATAAATATATCTCGCCTGAGCAGTTTGGGTTTCTAAAAAACAGTTAAATAATTGAGCTATTGGGTATCAATCAGGAGGTTCTGCATACTATTAAGACTAAAAAAAGATGTGCCCTGGTGCTCAAGCTTGACCTGGTAAAAGCTTTTGATCGGGTCAACTGGACTTATTTAAGACTCATCCTTCTGCACATTGGTATTTCTCTGAGAGGTGTGAACTGGATCATGGGGTGTATTTCCTCCGCTAACTTCGCTCTGCTTATCAATGGCTCCTCTTCAGTCTTTACAACATCTAGGGGTATTAGGAAAGGATGCCCTTTATCCCCCCTACTGTTTATTTTGGTCCTAGAAGGTCTTAGTTTGCTTATAAAAGATGCCAAGGAAAGTGGAAAGACCAGGGGCATCAATATCTCTACGTCCATAGCCCTCACTCACCTTCTTTTTGTAGACGATGTGGTGCTTTTTGGCCTCGATACCCTCGAGGAGTGGATGACTTTTGAGGTCATATTGGACACCTTTTGTTATGCCTCTGGTATGAGCATCAACATTTAAAAGTATGGCTTCCTCTATAATGATTTGGGGGAGGGAGTGCTAAACAGTATTCGTCATATCATGCCATATACTGTGGATCCCATTCAAGTGGGGTTCAAATATCTTGGTTATTACATCAAGCCTCTGGGTTATGAGGTAAAGGACTGGCTTTGGTTCTTGAAGAAGTTTGAGAAAAGGATTAAAAAATAGGCATACAAGTTCCTTTCTCTAGGGGGAAGGCTTGTTCTCATTAGAGCTGTGTTGATAAGTCTACCGATATCTATTCTTAACAATTTGAGACAACTAATATTTTCCTTTTTATGGGGCTCTAGTGGGAACAGTTCTCATTATCATTTGACAGATTGGCAGTCCTTAGCTAGGACATTGGAGTATGGGGTATAATTTTTTTTATCTTGGTTCAATATCTCCTTAAGACTCAGAAGTCTATGGCTCTTAAGGGAACGGGTATTTGGCATAATGTAATCTCTGCAAAGTATATGAAAGAGAAACCAATGGAGTTATGGCTCGAGTGTAAGCATTTCTCGGTCAGAGGTACCTCTATTATTTGGAATGGGTTCTTAAAAACCATATCCTGGTTGGGAAGATGCATGGGTTGGAAGGTTGGCAATGGTCAGAATATTATCATTGGATCAGATCCTGTCATTGGTTCTAGTTCATGTCTTTATTTTTCACAGGAACTAAAGGAATATCTCTGTGATTATGGGATCAATACTCTTCAACATGCCCGTAACCCCTATGTGGTTCCTCATTCATACTGGTTATCAGCTGATGACTTGGAGTTGGATGGAGAATGGAGAACTGCTTGGAACAATTATACTGCGGGTTTAGAGCATGGTGTGATTCGTCTAAAAGATGTATCAGACACAGTGCAGTGGTCTCACAACCAAAAGGATGGTAAGGTTACTGTAGGTCTTGTTTATGATTTGATTGTAAAGACACATCTTGTCCCGGTTGAAGAAAACTGTTTAGCTGTTATCTGGCGATGTAAGATTCCTCTGAAGATCAAATGCTTCATATGGTTGGCAATCAAGAATTATATTTTGACCTGGGATAACCTTATTAGCAGAGGTTGGATTGGTCCTAGCAGATGTGGCTCGTGCAATTCAGGAGAGGATACCGTTCATCACATTTTTGTAGAATGTGCATATACAAAAAATGTCTTTGCAGCTCTTGGTGATGTCTTCCATTTTAAGCCTCCTTCTATCGGATGCTCTATTTTAGAGTTTTTGGATTCATGGTTTTAACAGAACACAACCTTTGGCTATCTACCTCTCTTTGTGTTCTGGTACACTTGGAAGGCACGCAACTTGGGAATTTTTGAGGAGAATGTGGTGTCTCTCTTTGGCATTGTCTGTCAAGTGCAATATCTTCTTCATAGCTACCCAGTTCTGGAAAAGAAGCAGAAAATCAAAGATATTGGCCTTGCCCCTTTACTGGTGTATCCCTTTGGTTTCTTTGACGGTGCAACAACAGAAAAGATGGGTGGTTCTGGGGTCTTCCTAGCAATTAGCAGTGTACACTCTTTTCATATCAAACTTGGTTGTGGTTCCAACACCAATACGAGCGCTGAGTTGCTGGCTATGTGGGTTCTTCTTTATTTTGCACATGCTCTGGGGCTGCCCTCTTTGCATATCTTTGGTGATTCTTCAGTCATCATTAATTGGGAAAACTGCAAGGCCGATTTGTCATCCCTAGAGCTGCATCATTGGTGTGAAGCCATAAGACACCTGCTTCCTTGTTTTCTCGGTGTGGACATACATCATGTCTATAGGGAGCACAATCAGAGAGCCAATGGTTTATCCAAAGATTTCGACCTCGGGCCTTTGTCTTTTCTCTGAAATTTATGAGGATTTGGTTATTGAGAGTGGTGATTTCAAGCTATTTTAGAGCTATGCTATGTGCTGGAGCTCAATCTCCTCTTTTTTTGTGGGCACTTGTACTTTGGATAGATCCATTGCGTTTTCATGGATAGTGGGCATCTTTGGATCGGCTGCCTAGTCTCTCCTTGCGCTCTTTTTTTGGCTGCCTTTGTGTCTTGTCGTGATCACACATGATCTTTTTGTCGTGCTACTAGTGGATCCCTTTTGGTCTGGTCAGTTGTGATTCAACATGTCTGGGTCTGGTTTTTGTTTAGCTACTTATCTACTGAAGTTGATGTATAGATATTTTTCGGACTGGATCAGCTATATTATATGCCCTTTGATTCATAACAAATATAAAGACTGGATTTTTTGGATACTATTATTTTTTTATTGCATATATTTAATATTACAATATACAACTTCTAAACATATACTTTACCTTTAAAACATAAGCAAGAGACACACAACAATATGTAAAAAATATGAAACATGTATTATATTTTAGTTTATACCCATCCGACCATATATTCATATTAATAGTTATTAAACCCCTTTTTAATCTATAACCAACTTGCCATATGGTTTAAACCACTTTTTATTCTCGTTATATTATAAATAGATATTGAAAAAACTAGATACTTGACAGTTAAAATTATAAATATTTAATAAAATTGAATATTTACTTTTTATTGAAAAAAATAGATACTTGAAAGTTAAAATTATAAATATTTAATAAAATTGAATATTTACTTTTTATTCGAGTTATAGTATAATAGATACTGAAAAAATAGATTATAAATATTTAATAAACTTGAGTATTTACTTTAGTTCATTTTTTAAAAATTGGTACTTCAATAATTTAAACTAAAACTTTGACTTTTAATTTTCTATTTTGTAAATAACATTTAAGATACACACTGGAAGAAATTTCTATTTTTGTGAATTACATATTCAAAGTAAGCCTGGCAAGTCGTAGAGATATGATGTAGATCTGATTCGCTTTGATTTGGTTTGAAATTTTTTATCAGGAAAAATGGACGCTTTGAATTTCTCGTTTTCTTGAATGACATATTTATTGTCGGGGTAAGTACGAGAGATGTCGATGTCGATGTCGATTTGATTTGAATTTGTTTTTTAAAGAAAAATCAACGCTTTGGATTTGAAATTTTTTCGTCTTCTAGAATGACATATTTATCTTGGGTTAGTATCAGAAATGTCGATTTTAATTTGTTTTCTTCGGTTCTGTGTCTCTTTCTCAACAACAAGCAGCGTTTGACAAAATAACGCATAGTGGGGGCCCTCTCCACATGGTTTTCTTGGATGTCTGTCTATCTCAACAAACAAGTGTTTGACAAAACAACTCATAGCCCCATCAAACCTAATAGCTCTCTTAAGTGTTTTGTTTCAAATTCTTAGCTGCCTCCCCTCAACTGCGCCTCACAATCGCTCTCCGTGTTATAAATAGCTGTAAGGTTGTGCCAAGAACGGCAATTCTCCTCTCCCGCTTCCCCCCTTCCACTTCGAACATGATGATGATGATGCAGTATCTCTGTTTTTCTTTTCAACTTCCTTTGCTGTTATTGTTCCTCTTTACCATATCGTCTACTCACTCATTTCATGATGATCGACAATCGCTATTAGAGTTCAAGTCGCTCATCACAGGCAATCCTCATCAATCCATGGCCGATTGGAGTTCCGCCAACCCCTTGTGCAACTGGACTGCGATTACCTGCACCCACCTCCAGCCATTTGACAGAGTGATCGCGCTCAACCTCACTGCCATGGATCTGCAAGGGACCATCTCTCCTTCACTCGGCAATTTGTCGTTTCTCCAGTCACTCGATCTTTCCAACAATGCGCTTCACGGTCATATCCCACCTGAACTGGGACGCCTCTTTCGCTTGAGAACTCTCACGTTCACTCACAATCGATTGGATGGCAACATCCCCATGGAGTTGGGTTCCCTTACACATCTACAGTTCCTAAACTTAGCAGCAAACAGCCTCACAGGTACAATTCCCTCTGTCATATCAAACTTTTCAGCGTTGACTGTTTTAGCATTAGCAAAAAATAGTCTCACTGGTGCCATTCCTCCACAATTGGGTTTGCTCCCTAATTTAGTTCAACTGGAGCTATCAAAAAATGAATTGTCTGGTACCATTCCCATTTCTTTGTTAAATATCTCCACTTTAACTTATTTGGGTATTTTTGAGAACAAACTCAGTGGCATAATTCCACATGAATTAGGTCTTCTTACCAATCTGCAAATACTTATTGCTAATGACAACGAATTGTCTGGTACCATTCCTTCATCTTTATCAAATGTCTCTACTTTAATTTACTTGGATTGTTCTAAAAACAAACTCAGTGGCAACATTCCACATGATTTGGGTCTGCTCACCAATTTGCAAGTGCTTTCTCTAGAAGAAAATGAATTGGTAGGCATCATTCCCACTTCTTTGTCAAATATCTTTAACTTGAATAGTCTTTATTTATGGGAAAATCAACTCACTGGAACCATACCAAATTCCATTGGAAATTGTTCCCAACTGAGGATATTATCACTAGGAAACAATAAGTTAGGTGGGAGTGTACCAATAGAGTTGGGTAACTTATCACTCCTTGAACGGCTAGACTTAGAATCTAATAACCTTGAAAGTACAACCATGTCATTTCTTGTATCTCTTACCAATTGTTCCCACCTACAAGATCTAGACTTGAGAAACAATAAACTAAGTGGTGTTTTGCCCCCAATGATAGGCAAACTTTCTGTCAATTTGTCTTACTTGTCATTATCAAGCAACATGATAGAGGGAAACATCCCTTCACATATTGGCAATCTTAGCAGTTTGATCTTCCTAAATTTAAGTGGAAATTTTTTAAATGGTAGTATTCCACCATTAGGTAACCTTGAAAATATAGAAAGATTGGATTTAGGAAACAATAGATTAGAAGGAAACATCCCCAATGATTTTAAACAATTAAAACATCTTGGTCTCTTGGACATTAGTGGAAACATGCTTTCCGGAAAAATTCCCAATTTCCTGCACCATCTTGAACAACTAAGATATCTTTATTTGCATCACAACTACTTATCAGATAAAATACCTACCAGCTTAGGAGATTGCAAGAATTTGGCATCACTTGACTTGTCTCACAATAGACTCAGTGGAAGAATACCACCAGAAATCACTACTCTTCCTTACTTGTATTTTTATTTAAATTTGTCATGGAATATGTTGGATGGCCCCTTGCCTCTAGAGATTGGGAAACTTGGAGATGCTTTAGCCATAGACATTTCTGCCAATCTGTTAGTTGGTGTCATTCCACCTACACTTGGAAGTTGCATTGCACTCGAATCATTGAATCTATCTAAAAATTCCTTAGAAGGTTCTATTCCAGATTCACTTGGATATCTACAAAATCTTGTGAACTTGGATCTCTCTTCCAACTCCTTGTCGGGTCCAATACCAATTACTCTCAACAAGTTGAAAGAGCTTCACTATTTGAATCTATCTTTTAACAATTTCAAAGGAGAAATATCAAAAGGAGAGTTTTCTACAAATCAAACCATTACGATATCCTTAAATGGAAACTCTGGTCTCTGTGGGCCACAAGTATTTTCCTTACCGGCATGTCCAGCACAAAAAAACCATTTTGATGTCCTGAGAAAAGTAATATTGCCAATTGTCGGTGCTATTGTTTTTTTGCTATGTTGTCTACTTTTGGGTTTCCTCGCAAGAGGGAATTTGCATATACAAAACTTTGTTTTTCCACGTTTTTTTCCTCATAAATCAAAGCATCAAAGTCTATCATATCAAGAGCTTTCTCGAGCAACTGATGGATTTAGTGAGGCCAACTTGTTGGGGAAAGGTAGTTCTGGATCTGTGTACAAGGGAATTTTGAGTGATGGCATTATTATTGCTGTGAAGGTTTTCAATTTGCAAAATGAACAGGCTGTGAAGAGTTTTGATGCAGAATGTAATGTCTTGCAAAATGTTCGACATCGAAATCTTGTGAGAATTATAAGCTCATGTTCCAACCTCAAATTCAAAGGTTTAGTGTTCAAATTTATGTGCAATGGAAGCTTAGAGAACCATTTGTATCCTAATAGAGATGATAAGGATATTGAAGATGTGTGTAAATTGGGGTTGAAAACACGATTAGACATTGCCATAGATGTGGCCCATGCCATGTAATATCTTCATCATGATTTTTTTGTACAAATAGTGCACTGTGATATAAAACCAAGCAATGTGTTGTTGGATGAAAACATGTTCAGCCATGTAACAGATTTTGGGATTGCAAAATTAATTGGCGCAACCTTCAATGATTCACTTACTTCAGCACTTGCTTTGAAAGGATCCACAGGCTACATTGCTCCAGGTATAGATATTTTAAAACATTATATTTATTTGTATTTTCTTCGCAACAATTTTTTATGTATTTGTTGAGTAAATTTGATCAAGATTTTTTTGAATGCAGAGTATGGATTGGGTGAAAAGGTTTCTATTCAAGGAGATGTTTATAGCTATGGCATTTTATTATTGGAAATGATTACTAGAAAAAAACCTACTAGCCTTATGTTTTCGGGAGACTTGAACTTGCACAAATGGGTGAATTTAGCATTTCCAAATAGAGTGAAAGAGGTAATTGACAATTGTCTCTTAAATGAGATGGATGAAGATGAAATTGAAGAAAATGATGCATATAAATGCTTACTCTCTTTCCTGCATGTCGGTTTGCTTTGTTCAAAACATTCCCCTCAAGAACGTCCAACTATGAGAAATGTGTCAACTATGTTGGAGAGTCTCAGAAAGGATTTGGTGGAAAACAGTGCTGCTTCAAGGTGATTAAGACCAAGCACATCAATAATGCTCGCCAATAGTGAATACAATACAACAAGGAATAATGCAATGGCATCAAATTATCAAAGTTCTGCATTTTCGTTTCCAATATTTATATTCTCCCACGCTGTAAGTATTTATATTTCTGTAGTAGTTAAAGTACTTTGATGTTAATATAATACTTAAGCAATGGTTTTCATCATGAAAACTACATTTGTTTGCAACTCCATATTTTAATGAGATTACATAAATATGTCTTAATGTGTTTCAATTGTTCATCCATTAATGGAGGAACTCGCTAAAAGTGGTAGGAGCTGCCTATGAGGCATTTTTTCTGTCAAAACTTTCACATATTCTATTTAGTAGAAGCTTTATAGTTGTCTTCACATTAAATTTTTATATTTGTCCCTGCATGGAAGTGAAGGATAAGCGATTCAGCTTTTCAATGCAATACACATTGTATGCACATGTTTAATGTTTCTATGTCAATATGTGGTGCTTTCTTAGAATTCTTTCCACTTTAATTGCTAGGTACGTTCTCTGAAGTTTGCCTGCACTTGTATTTGTATACTCTGGTATGAGGAAACTTCATGGCTTAACCATGACAAAGAAAAATAGTATAACTATAGGAGAAGTATATACCCTTACCAAATCACTCCTAACCGGTAGAGCAGGAATTCTTGAAAATGATATTTTTAGTGCTGAAATCACGATTTCAACTAATTGGGTAGTTTTAAAATGCGGCAATTAGTCTAGAAAAGAAATTCTAATTATTAAACTACTATTTTCAGGCATAATTTTAACCATATTTAATTACAAATTTACCGAAGAAATAAAAACGTTTTGGTTGTCTTTTATCCCGTGCAATAACTATACAATAAAAAAATAATAAAAACGTTTTGGTTGTCTTTTATCCCGTGCAATAACTATACAATAAAAAAATATTAAAACCAACTATACTATTTTTTAGTAGTCTCCGACTTAGAGGAAAACTTATTTCTATATTATATAAGGTTCACTCCATAGTCATGATATCCACTTAATGCTGTTGTGTTTTAACATTAGTTGTTGTGGGCATATTGAAAATGGATTCTTTCTTCCTGTCTTTTTGCATGTTTCAACAAAGGCATGCCCAAGGGCCTCAACTTATTTTAAGATCCCTCCAAATTAAACCAGTTTCCTGAATATTTTATAATTAGGTTTGTTGCTTCAAACTATGTGCAGATATTAAAGAAGAGTTTGATGTTGCCCTTTATTTATTTCTGATTCCTGTAGCTTTTATTTCTGATTCGTGTATGCTACAGGATGGGTTAACATTTTGAAGAATTGAAAGACATCTCATGTTAGGACCCTCATACCCTTTTTCATTATATTAAAAAAATTGGGATTTCCAGAGTTAGCACATCCCTTTACATATCCTACATATGCAACTTCATCTAGCTGTGAATTATTAGTTTTGGGGATCACTTTCTGGTATAAAATTTGTGTTGAAGAATCTAAAAAGATAACGTTTTCTGAAATAAGACCATATCATTACACCATTCGTCCAGCACACAATTGAATCCTCCCTTTAACCATTTCCATATTGAAGTATATAGCACCCTCCACCCGGACATATACAATAAACATTCTATCTATAGCACACCAGAATAACAAGGAGAAAAAAAACATGGATTTTGAATGAAAACCGTCTTGTATGGAAGATGACACAACATTGAGTTAACAGTCGAGTTTTATAATAGTACTCGTAATAATTTGTTCGCTCTCGCTAGCAGACTCAACTTTTAAGTTTTGGTGTGATACTGAAGGAGATTTTCCTTGTAAGCTTGCCCTTCATTTCTTAAAACCAAATGGATTGACAGAGAGTTGAAAGAACCATCGTCCATTATAACTCAGACAAGCTAATTACTGCATTCATACGGTCCGTTTTAGAGTGCACAACATACCATAGTCCATGATAACTTAGACAGGTTAATTACTTCATTCATACGGTCCTTTTTAGAGTGCCCAACATACCATAGTCCATGAAAGCTTACATTAACTACTTCAGTCAAACCTATCCAGACATTGTGAATTTTGAACTTCACAACTTAACCGGGTATTCATTTGACAAGAGAATTGAGATGTGAATTGTTGTTTTGCTCTACTTGGGAAATCAAGAGTACCAACATACGTTTTAGTGGTTTCTCTTGAGTTGGGTTCCCATCATTTGACAGAAAAAACAGAGAAGCTGAGGAAATCTAGACTTAGTATGATGATTTGGTGGTTTTGAGAATTTGAGTTTATGCATTTGACCCAAAGATGAAATTGGTCCATAGGTTGTTGAGGAGCAGACGATGAATCTGTCAATGGACATGTAGGAAAAGAGCTGTACAAAGACTTGGTTGAGATGGTTCCTCTGGTGTAGTCCCTCATGGTATGTTCGCGACAAATCTTATCCATTTCTCCATATGATCCAAATCTTAAGTTTTCACAATCAGTGGTTTTTGGACTTGATGTGTTTCTAATTCATATTTGTGCAATGTCAATAAAACAGTGGCCCCAAATCCTACAGTGGTGGAAACCATCATATTTATTTTCCTTAATCATAAACAGAAATGCGGCATAAGAATGCTAATGAAAAAGATTATTCTTAGTCTATGGAGTTGGCACTGCCCATTCGCTTCACTAATAAAATATCTTCATCTAGTGTTGTTTTCATGAGGAGGCCTCATGATTTCAGTTGCTAGCTATTTACATCTTGGTTTTGGTAGTTTTCTAGTATAATGCCTTTGTATAAGGCTTCTGTTTTTTTCTCCACTGGCAAGTACACTGAATGTCTTTTCCTTTTCAGCGGCCAAATTATAATGAGGATAAGGGTAACTGTGTAGAAATATAGGGTAAATACTAAACAAGTCCTCTCATTGCTCTGAAAGTAGGAATACAGGGTTAACTGTGTAGAAATGCGCAATCAGTCATTGTTTTTAAAGTAGATTTCGGTGTGCAGTTTCCTTAATTTTGCACCAGAATTCCATTAAGTATTCCAGATCCTTACTGGTGGTGTTCAGGTAACAGTTTTGCTGGAATTATTGGCTCTATAATATATAAAAAGTTAAATATGCTATAAATATCCTGTTATGCACCTGGGTGATGAACACATTTTACTAGCAAAGAAAGGAACCGATTGTATAAGAGCTAAGGAGCCTAAATAATAAGGAATGTTTTGAGGATTCTTTTAGAGCGATAAAGGTCAAGCAGAATACTGACCTATTTTCCGGAGGCAAAATTGGTGATAATAAATAATTTCAGTACATGCCAACGGTTTAAGTTGCAAATCCTATACTATGAAATGCTAGTATTCATTACATAAGCACTTTCTAGGTTGAAAATTTAGCCGGTTTGTTGCCTTCTGGAATAGTTTCGGATCTATCTGAATGACTTAATGTCATTATCTAATTTCCATTAAATGCCATTTGCACTAACAGTTTCCTCTGGATGTTGGAACTAAACCATAGTAGCAAATACGTTCTTCAAGGAAACAATAAAACGTACAAAATACAATTTTTAACTGGGTTTGTTACAAAATATGTTTTCAAAGAAAATACATTTTTTTGTTTGGATCACGTCTTACACATTTTAAGTATTATAGGTTCGTACTTTCTCAGTCTCTGTATAATCAGAATGTACATTGTAAAATTTCAACTACAGAGTGGAAAGTGCAGGAATTTAAATTTGCCATGTTAGAAGACCCAGCGAAAGACACGTGAAACTTAGACTATAATTGAGTCTTGGGCTCGCGATGTAGATTGCCTTTGTCAAATTACAACGAATGCTGACCAAAACCAATGAAAATCCAAAGTTTGATTCCAAGGCACTTGTGTTTGACATGTTGCAATGTTCAGTATATCAATTTTGTCACTTATTGATGATCAATAATTGGATCAGGAAGAAGCCGAACCCGCAAAACAGGTGACAAATGTCAGGCTTCAACATCGGACTTGGGAGGAACATGGACAGGCAGGGGAAATCCATTAAAAGCCCGTTTGTGGATGGGAAAAAGAATAGGGAGAGAGGAAGAGAGATCCTAGCTGGGGAGAAGGATTTATGTAAGGAAGCTGCTAGTAAAGCTAGTAAGCACAAATATCGCTAGCGAGGGAGTCTCAGTGCTGTAGTGAAGGTTTTTTAGGTGAATGGCCACCATAAAACCAGCAGCCAAGGAGTTTGAACAAGTTTTTGAGCAGAAGAGACCGCTTGAGAGAGGAGATTCCGATTCGTGCCCAGTACTTTAATTTCCTGTAGAAGCTTTTATGGGCAGAGAAAGATTGGGTAACTAAAGGCCTTGGTAATAAAACAAGAAGCACACCATATTGTCTGCCGTAATTTTGTAATTCCACTACTAATTGCCTAAGGATTTCTATTGCATTCAGGGTAATAGTGTGGAGTAACATTTTTATTTTATTTTATTTCTGAATCTTTTAAACCTAAGTCTCCTAGAGTTACTGTTCAAATTGTTAGAGTTAGTCTTCAAATTCGGTGAAATTTGACCAAAAAAATTTCCATACAATTTCCATGAAAAAAAAATTGGTATTAAAAAAATTCCATACAATTTTCTGAATTCAAGACTGCTCATAAATAATTATTATGTGCAATGTGTCTCTAATTAAATCAAAACTAATTTCTATACAAATATATTTTTTCCCAATCAAGAAAGCAACATCTATATTATTTAATTACCATTTAGTTATAAGAGTATTAAACTTAAAAAAACATGTAAACTAACCAAAAATAAATAAATAAACCATACAAGTATAATTCAATTACTAATATGGATACAACTTCGATTTGATACGGAAAAAATAGGTAACCAAAAAATCTATTACAGGTAAAATACGGAAGTAGGTTACTTGTAAATTTAAAAACATGTATTTTTCAAATTCCAAAAAAATTAAAAATATACATCAACCATTGAAGATGTTCATGTAACATTGAATATTCATTAAAATCAACTTGAAACATAGTTTAAATTTAAAACACAACATATCATATACCATTGCGACATATATGATGTCATCCTCCTAATTCCATCACAATGAGAGTTGCTAGTTCAAAATACAAAACAAATGTATGAATGCTCTAATATATAAATTTTAAATCCTAAGTCAAAATTCCATGCTCATTATGAATGTAATTGCATCTCCATCTTCATCACTATCATCGCTAAATCCTTCGACCTCATCACTACCAATGCCCTCATCTCTAAACATTTCTTCAGCTTCTACATCATCCATGTCATGTGTAGATGTGCTCACAACATCAACACTCCTAGAAGATGATTCCACATCATATGATGTAGCAAGAGGAACCTCTCTTACTCTCTTTGAACTAGATGTCTTCCCCTCTATAGATCTCATCCACAAGTTTAAGTTGCAATGTACGTTGGCCAAATCTGCCAATTTGTTTCTCTTCTTGCTATGGATGAACTCATGTGTACTCCAACTCCTCTTGAATGCTAATGCACTACTAACCTGTTTTTATACATGAAAGTAAATTAAGTCAAATTATCGGAAGATAACAAATCACAAATATGTTTAAGTGAAAATATACATCAAAACTTAAATTTTAATACACAATTTACCTGGCTCAAAACCTTGATTGCAAGTTGTCTCAACTCTGGTGTCTCATAACCATGCATCATCCACCACTCAGCAGGTGTGTTATCTACACAAATCATATCTCCTACTGCTCGTGTTGTAATAAAAGAATGGCCAGTGCCATTCATATATGTTAAGGATTGCAAGCGAATTTTCTTTTGTATCTCGAGGTCGGGATACATCCTCTCCACACAAGTATAAAATCCCTCCATGATGTCAACATCTTTATGTACATGAAAATAGTTAGGTGCTAAGAAAACACCTACAACATGCAATGACATATGCAACATTGTCCATCTCTTATCCATAATTTCTCATATTTGTTGATATTTCCGCTTGATCATTATCACATGCATTTGCTATTCGTTCCTTTTTTCTATCCATGCATTCATAAACAAATCCCATACAACCATCCGCTAGACTTTCACAATAGGCTCACAAATAGAGACAATTTTATCTACTGATAACCAAAATGATTGATTGAATATATTATTCTCTAGCATTTTTCCATGTTCACCCTTTGCAAGGATATTGTTTTTCCACTCTAGATTGCAAACAAGTGATCTCAATGCATTTTTTTATTCTACAAGCCTCTTCAATGCAATGTAATGAGTTGCAAATCTAGTGTCAACCGGTCTAAGTAAATTTTGAGTGGCAATATTTCTAAATATACTTAATGTCAACCGATGATTAAGAATGGACTTGATACTTTTTCTTGCTAGATTTATAACTTCATGAACCCAAGGTATCTTACCAATGTCATGGAGGGCCAGATCTATACAATGTGCTGCACAAGGTGTCCAAAAAATCCGTGGGAAATGTTTCATCAGTAATTCACCAACCCGAACACAATTAGATGCATAATCAGTAACAACTTGTACTACTTTGTCCTCCCCTATGGACAAAATGGTGGCCCTTAATAATTGGAATAAATATTCAGCACTCTTTGTTTTGTTCATACAATCAATGGTGGACAAATGAATAACTCCTTGAGGACAACAAGTAAGGGTATTCACAAAGGGGTCTAGATTGTCGATCAGTCCAACCATCACTCACTAGAGTGCACGTTGTAACTTCCCATGAATCCCTAATAGGCTTAATCCTTTCTTCCATTCTAGATTTGCTACTCTCAACTCCTTTGGTCCTAAGAGTATTATAGCTAAGAGGATCATATGTTGGACCAAATTTTGCTATCTTCTTTATCATGTCTTTAAACAAATGGCTTCTAATAGTATTAAAAGAGATATTACAACCAATGAAAAAATCATAGATTGAATTATCTACCTCTTTTCGCTCTAATGGCTTCCAAGCTTGCTTTAGCCACGCTTTAGCGTTTGTTGTCTTGCATCAAGATTTGGTAGAACGGGCTCTCTTTGCGATCCATATGGCATATGGGATGTTGGTGATGTCATGGTAGTTCTTGAAGGGGTAAAAATAACCTCTTGTCCCATGAGTGCATCTTGCACTTTTTTCTTTTTACTTGCATGGCTATCATTTATGTTTTTGTGACATTCAATTGCTTTCCTTAAACTCTCTCTCACCTCTGGCTTTATCTTTTCACATCCTTTGACTCCTCCACCAAGTCCACCTACAATTCCAAGTAAATGATCTCTTGCTCTAGTCACTGATGTCCCACAATTTTTATCACATTCTTTGCACTAGATCATTCCATTTGGTTTTTTATATAAACATCTCCATTTAGGGGCTTTAGATTTAGATTTAGATGGTTGAGAAGCCATTAAACTTACCCTGTAGGCAAAAAACAAATTATTAAAAACTAAAACAAAAATAAATAAATAAATAAAATTGAAATGTTAGCAATAAATAAGTTAATATTAAGATTTTTAATATATATATATATATAGCATTACAATTCTAAATATGAAATAAATTTTTTTTATGAAAAAATATAATAATAAAAAATACAATAATAAACAAACACAATAATAAAGAAATAAATAATAATTTAAATAAAAAATATCAAATAATTTTTTTAATTAAAGTCAAACATTATAAAAAATTAAATATTATATAAAAAATATCAAATAACTTTTTAGTAATATAAATATTATATAAAAAAATATATCGAATAACTTTTCAAAAATATATATAAAAAGTATATCAAATAACTTTTCAAAAATCTAAAAAATATATCAAATATAAAATTCATAACTTAACAACAACCCTAATATAAAAAAAAATGACAAAGGCGTAAACCCTAATATTATATTAAGAATTATCAAATGAACTTTGAAGTTTTGAAAATTTGAACGGACCTGCAAACGCTGGATAGACAACCTGCGGACGAGGATTCGGAGGACCTGTTGATGATGAACCCTAGGGCTTGACCTACAAACGGTGAACCAGAAAACTTAAAAGCTAGCTTCAACCTTCAAATTGAACAAATTCTCGTCGCCCGGTGGATTAATTTCAAATTTCAATTCGCAGTGCGCACTGCTGGTGTGTTGGAGTCATTATCCAGCCCACACATGTTTATTTGGCCTAATGGGCCTATTTTACCACTTATCCTAAGTTATTGGCTCGAATATGTGACTGCATCATCAACTGGATCATCCTCCTTCAATCAGGGAGGATAACTGTGTCTTCTCCTTCAATCGAGGAGACTAATTGAGCTTCCTCCTTCAATCAAGGAGCAAATTTGGGTTGATCTACATGACCTAAGCACCCCAAATCAGTTAATTGATGGGAATTCCACCTACTTTCAATTAAATTGTAGTGGTAAAGGCACCTCCATCACTATTTTGTCTATTTTTGGCAATTCTCAGTTAATTGGAGTGATCTAATGTGCCTCCAACAACTTTTGGTGACTCCGTTCAGTTCAATTCACTTCATCTGAGCTAACTAGAGTCAAATATGTGCCCCCACCTACTGATTGACATGTAGTTGAGTTCTATTCAGTTAGTCTCAGTCATAACTACTTCGATTCAGTTAGAGTCGATTATTTATTGTGATTAATGGTTAACTGATGTGTTTATTGTGGCTAACTGACAGCTAAGCCACTCTCATGTGTGCAATTTGAATGACCTCCTTGGGATTCGAATTATCTTGCTATTCATGCAAGTGTATGACATTGTATCACTACTTCTAATTGATTATTGATAATATACAACTGCAACCTCTAATTGTAGCACTGTTATGTCATTTTTGTGTGTAAATTGATCTTGAATCTTCTGTAAGATTGTGCTTTAGTCCTCAGATTGTTGTGACTCAATTTTCATATGGTATCAGAGCCACGAAAATACAAGGCTCTTCTTCTCCAACAAGATTTCTTGATGGATCTATCATTCAATTTGAGCAAAAAACTCAAAAATTCCAACTCTGCACCAAAAGCGGCAAGTTTACCACATAAATCCTAAGCAAAGGAATTGTTGATCAAGCTAGCTCGATTGACTAGGTTGGGTGTGCTGAAAACTTGAAAAGTGTAGGATGTTCGACCTTACGGTGCCCTTTTTGTGTTTTTGCAGTTTTTTTCAAAGTCTTTTATTGCATTCGCTACAACAAAAAAATGACCTCTTCTGTGGATCCTCTTACTCCTTTCAACTACCATTAGTGGAAGGAGGACATGGAGATTCAATTGCGTGCCAAAGGACTCTACGGAGTCACAATGGACACCAAGATAGATCTGAATCATGTTGTAGACAAAGCAAGATACTAGAATAAGCTTAATGAAGCTTTTTGGTTTTTGTGCCTTTCAATTTCTAAGGACATTCTCTTCCACATCTTGGATTGAAGACTCCTAAAGAAATTTGGGATCAACTTCCTTCCTTGTTTGATAAGCAAGATGACCTGAGGATCTATCAGCTAGAGAATGAGTTGATTTCTCTTCACCCGGGCAACTTAGAAACTCTGAATGATTGCTTCACCAAGTTCAAGCAATTGGTGCTCCAATTAAAGCAGTGTGAAGTGGATAAGGAGGATGATCAACTCATCCTTTCCATTATTTCCAAACTTGGCGCATATTACTCAGTTTTTGTTTCCACATTCCATACCAGAAAGCTAACAACCCCGAATTGGAAGATGTCAACCCTCAATTCCTTCATTGTGTCTCTCACAACAGAGCATGACAAACTTGTGCAAATGGGATCATCAGATCTCTAAAAGATCAAGCACTGTTTGCTGGAGGGCCCAAAGCTACGAATGGTAAGGGAAAGCAAAAGAATCAAAAGACTAAGCTTGATGCTCCCAATCCAAAGGAGAAAAACCAGCAGCAAGATGAGCCTTCAGGCTCAAGAAAGAACAAGAACAAAGGCAAAGAAGGCAAAGAAAAGATAAAGTGTTCCTATTGCGGGAAGCATGGATGATTTTAAGAACCCCCCCTAGATTTATATGTATAAAAAATGGGCTAATCTCTCTGATATATAGGAAAATTTGAAGGCGATTTTATCAATAATATAATATGTATATATAAAAAATTTGGCGAATCTTTCATTTTATTACATAATGTTGTAAAATCCTGCCGAATCTTTCATTTTATTATATAATGTTGTAAAATATTGGCGAATATTTCATTTTATTATATAATGTTGTAAAATCTTGGCGAATCTTTCACCGATTTATAGAATATTGTCAAAATAGAAAAACAACAAAATTAGTCAAATAACATGAATCACATCATAAACAATAGACCATGTAGACTCACAAGTAACAACTGGAAGGTGTCAATGAAACACAACTGCACTGACTAGATTCAGGGCAAGTAGGGACTCCACTTGTTATCTCGTCCCTTAATGGTCCAGTGGACATGTGGGGACCTGAATATTGACAAACTGATAAACTAATAGAATCATACATTATGCTCGATCTTGGCCTCCACTAGCCAATTATGGTCATGGAGGCTAATACAATTATGCATTGTAATTATGCCAATTGATTATTGCATTAGATGAATGTTGGTCTTGTTCCAATAGGTATCCTACGATCAATGCATAGGAACCTAGTGCATAGACCATTTTTCTCTTTGCTTAGCTATGTAGAGCTCATTTTTTTATTATTATTAATGATCATTATTTACAAAGAAAATACACAAACAACATAAAAGAATCGAAAACTGAAGACAATTAATTCATGCAACTAAAAGTTAATAAAATAATATTTTCTCAAACCCTAAAACCAACCTTGATTCAAGCTACAACAAAGGGTTAAATCAAGCATCGAATGAGAACTAGAAGCATTCAAAGGACTTAAAACAATATTTAACCAAAATACACACAAACTTCAAAAATTGATAAAATGCTTCAAACAAAAGCAATAAACAACAATTGACCTTAGGAGACACATGTTGGGATTGTGATTGATGCATAAGCTTGCCTAAATCTTGTCAAATACATACCCTTACTTTCCCCAGAGATATATTTGTACTGACACAAAAAAAATCCCAAGCCTTATCCAGACTTTGACCTAAGAGAAATGTGTCCCAACTCTGATTTTACTCTGTGAATCAATAATATTCATGCATGCCCAATTTGCAGAATGACAAAAGAATATAGCCTATGACAAAAAGAAAGATAAACCAACCTCCCAAATTTGGGACTGCTCATATGAATGCAGAACAACGTATTAAGAATTAAACGACTTGCAAAAATTGTAAAATGGAAGATATAGTTGAAATGAAGAAAATTCCTAGTAAAAATAAAAATTTGCCACTAGCCAACACCATTACCCAAAATGGACAAAACTCCTCATTTTCTTTTTCTCGTCCTTTTTTCTTTTTGTTTTCTTCTCTTTTTTGTGGCACTTTACGGATGTTACTGAAAGTAATACTTTAGTAATTGCGCACTGACTAGAAGATGTTTTTCTTCTCCATCCAAATTAGTTAGATGAAAATTGTTCTTCCCTGCTTTTGCACTTTATTTGGGAAGGTTCCAACCAAAGGTTGTTGAATTTACCATATTTCCCTGGTTTCTCCCTTTTCTTGTCCCACAAAAGGACCTTATCTCCGACTTGCAACACTAGATTCTTGAGCTTCTTGTCGAAGGCATGCTTGGTTTTATTCTAGTAGTTAGTGAGGTGATCGTAAGCATGCCTATGGTTCTCATCCAACTGAACAGAAGCATCGACATGGGCTTGTAATTCCTCTAAATTAGTAGCAAAATGCTATAACAATTTATACATTGACAATCTCAAGTTGATAGGCAACACTACGTCCAAACCATAAACCAAATCAAAGGTGCTCTTTTCAGTTGCACATTTTTTGGTAATGTGATCAGCCCATAAGGCATACTTAAGTTTGTTGTCCCAACTCCTCTTGTTGTCCCCGACAATCCTCTTAATGATACACAATAAGTTCTTATTGCTCGATTCAGCAAGGACATTTCCCTGTGGATAGTAATGAGACGAATGTGAGAGCATAATGCCATACCATGCACATAAATCAATTAGCTCTGTAGATTTGAACACACTAGCATTGTCTATAGTTATTTTTGTTGGTACCCCAAACCTGATCACCAAATGCATCTCCAAAAAGTCAACTATGGATGTACTAGAAGACTATCATAGAGAAACTGCCTCTACCCATCGAGTGAAGTAATCTATAGCTGTTAGAATCCATTTAAAACCATTACTGGAATTTTCATGGAATTCTCTTATAAAGTCCAATCCCCGCTGCTGAAAAGGGGCGTCCATGATCAATGGTTCCAAAGGAAAAGCAGGTTACCTTTGGCATCCTAGAAACATTTGACGTTCGTCACAAGACTTTACAAATTGGTGAATATCTGCAAATAATCTTAGCCAGAAGTAACCATCCCTCATGATTTCGTGAGTTGTTGTTCTAGCAGCAAAATTCCTCCCACAAATACCAGAGTTTAATTCCTTCATTAGTTCTTGAGCCTCTATGGAATCTACACATCTTAGGATTACCTCATTGGGGTTCCTCAGCCAAAATTGTCGTTAGTTAAACAATATTCATGGCTGCTAATTTAAGAGATATTTGTTGACTTTCATTCAAATGAGGACATGCTAAATGGCGTAAATAAAATGATAAATCAACATATCATTCATCATTCATGCTATTGCAACTCAGAAAAAATTGCACATACCTTGATGGGGTATTCCTCTACCTGCTTTGTCTTTTCAACCAATGCAAGGCTTCCTTCTGCCATCAGTTTCATCAATCCCCCCCCCCCCTAACAAGCTTTGTTGACTTAATTCCAAATCATATTCTTGTATCTTAGCAATCTAAATACCTCATCTTCCCCAACATTCTTGCCGTGAAAGAATCTGTTTCACTGTAGGATCAGGCAAGTAGGCCGTGACTTTAGCATTCCAAATATATTATCGAAACCGTTTTACTGCCTGAACTAAGGCACACCACTGCTTTTCCATGGCGGTGTATTTAAGCACAACTCCCCTCAAGGCTTTGCTCATAAAAGCTATAGTCTGCTCAAAAATATCACTATTTTTCTGTAACAACATAACAACCACAGAAAAATCAGAGGTGAAGGAAAAATTTTGAAATTCTTAGCTATGATTTGGGCTTACCAATACTAGAGCTTGAAATAGGGCTTGTTTGATGTTCTTGAATGCCTATTTAGCCTCCAAAGTCCAAACTATATCATGTCCCTTTTTTAGCATATTTGAGATGGCATAAGTGATTTTAACGAAATTGGGCACAAATCTTAGTAGGAAATTTATGCTCCCAAAGGATTGGATACCCTTCTTACTTTGGGGTAACTGAATCTCTTTTAAGATTGCACTCTTGCTGGATCAATTTTTACCTTGTCTTTGGATACCAGATGCCCCAATAATTTTCCTTTGACTACCCCAAAAACATACTTCTTGGGGTTAAGTGAGATTCCAAAGGATCTATGCCTATCAAAGATATTCCTCGGGTGCATGAAATGGTCTCCCCTGCACTTAGAATAAACTGTCAAATCATCTTGGTAAACCATGATAACTTTATTAAGGAAATCAGAGAAAGCATATGGCTCTTTGGAATGTGGTCCCGCATTTATCAATCCAAAAGGCACATAGCCATTGGCATACGTTCCACAAGGGTGGTGAATGTTGTCTTGTATCGGTCATTTTCATCAACCAGTACCTGTTTGTACCCTAAGAATCCATCCAACATGGACATCATTCCAGCACCTGTAACTATAACACATATTCCATGCTTGGCAAAATATAGTTATCATTCAAGGATGCAAGGTTCAAATTTCAAAATATTACAAATTCTAATCTCATCATTCTTATGGACTGGTACAACATTGGATGCCACTATGAGTAATAAGCAGGAGTGATGTTTTTTGCTTTGAACAACTTCTGCAACTCTTTTTGTATGATGGGAGCCAACTTGGGATTCATGTGCCTTTGTGTCTGCTTGAAAGGTTTGGCTTGTTCTTTCAAAGGATTTTTATGCTTGATAACCTCAATACTGTAGGTTTTTAGCTCATCATATGACTATGCAAAAACATCTTTATACTCACAGATAACATCCTCAATAATTTTCCATTCTAGAGTGCATACTCGAGCAATCTTCACTGGTATTGGACTTTCCTTAGAACCCATATTGAGTTCAATGGCCTTCTCATCCTTATCAGTGACCTTTGAACCTTTAAAAGCAACAAAATCATGAAGAAGTTTTTCCAAAGGTATCAAACCTCTAGGGATTTTATTACTTCTCAATTATACCATTTGTTGCTACGGGTCACTGTTTTCTTATCCCTGATCAATCTGGTGAGATGCAGTTGCATTTAGACTATTCAAACAGGGATCAACATGTAATATTAGTGTAAGCATTGAAGTAACAAGAAGAGCATCATTAGGAGATTGTCGCTACTCGCTACTAATCAAGACACTAACCTACACTCGAAATCCCTAGATAGAATCAGTTGTGTGTACACAGCAACAACAATATCAAGTGTCAAATCATAACCCACTTGTTGTTGGTTATAAAAAAACCAGAGCATGAAAAAACCATGAAGTTGATTCAAAATTT
Source organism: Pseudotsuga menziesii (assembly GCA_001517045.1). Lineage (NCBI taxonomy): Eukaryota > Viridiplantae > Streptophyta > Pinopsida > Pinales > Pinaceae > Pseudotsuga > Pseudotsuga menziesii. The sequence goes on from LPNX011098900.1 coordinate 68,328, forward strand.
TAGGATCGCAATATTAGGATTCTAAACATAGGATGTTTTACGAAGATCGACTCTTGAATGTAGTCTACGCCTATCTCTAAATCTAATTTTCACCATCTGAAATGACTTTACAAAATTATTTCCAACTATATTGAGGAAAAATGGTCACTCTAAATCAATGATGATGAGACCCCTGTAAGCAAATTGAATTTACAAAATACAGAAATAAAGGCACCATTCTACTTCTCAATTTAATGAAAGGAATTGAAAAACAAGAAGTTAGTAAAACCTATAGAACAACAAAATCTAGGCATAATGTGAAACTCTCCAAAGGTCTGTAGTATAGTAAATAATAATGTTCCCCAACAAATCAGAACTACAGTAACAGAAGCTCACTTAATGGGAGGAACATTGGAGCTAACTATTATCTTGCAGGTGTACATGCATGGGATAATGATGCCAGCCAAACAAATTAAGGTTTCTAGTTGGATACGAACAATTAATGGTCCTCTAGGTGTTATGGAATTCCTAAGCTAAGTCTAACTATATATTTAGTTTTTTTTACAAAAGCACTGAACAGAGAGGATATAAATGTTTATATTAGAAGGAATGACATGTCATATCATAAGTTTAGACCATGTTGAAGGATTATGCTATGGGAATGTTAATTTACACAGTGAAACTCTGCAATGCCGCAACAACTTTCCACACTGATAGAATTTGTTTCCATACAACTTACATCAAAAACTAGTGTAAATAGCTAAATATGGAGGCTGGGAAGTCGACTATAAAGAAATATGTAAACATTGAAAGACAACTAAAATTGATTCATTCACTTAGAATTGACTCAAATCTTGGATCTCTTACACAAGTTTCTTTACAAGTTTCCCAAAACAATAACGACTTTGCCACCTTCCCTTCTTTCTTAAACACAAGTAAATAAATTAACCAATATGATGGAAACCTCTACCGGTATAACGCTGGATGCGTTCAACAGATTGAATCTCACAAAATCCCAGCGTCCTATGCAAATACTGTACATGCCTTTTTCTTCTCAGAAATACTAGCTACTAAATTTTGAATTTTTTCCTTCTTGTAAGTTCGACTAACTGAACCTGAAAAAATATGATTACCTAATCTCATAATGCCACAAAACAACAACCAAACTTGATCCTTTAACTACCTACAAATGTTTTCTTTTGTTTGGATGATGTTTGATACCAATTCAAATTTATACAAAAGAAATACATCTCAGTGCAAAGACACCATGTTTGTTTTCGGCTATAAAAGAACTTTACTTGCAACTACAGGACCACTTGACATGGTAGCTTCTTTTGTAATTAGGTTAATTCCATGAACCCATACTTCTACATTGGCATCATTTATTGCTTCAAAGTGAAATTCTCTTTTCTTCAAAGTGACAATTCTAAATGCCCCTGCTATATTGGCATCACGTTTCCCACGATTTCTCTGGAATGTAGGACTCGGTCCCAACACGGCTTCCTTAATGTAAACATTTATTCTCCATGAATTCCCCCATGTTAGAACACCATATTTAAGCATCCGGACCATCTTCATATGTGGAGCACCTTTACCTTGCTTTGTATGTTTGCAGAGCTGATCACTAACAAGAACCAAATTCCTTGCAAGAATCCTTCCCTTTAGACCTTGATGTTTGATTTTGAGCTAGTGAAGTTTAGGGCTTTATCACCCTGGTTTGGGAGGTATGCACCAGCAGATTTAGGCCTTACAATTTATATTTCTACCCATGCAATGAGTATTTCATTAATCCTGCAAATTGTTTTTTTTTAGGGTATATATATCTTGCAAAGTGTCTTTCTTTGTTTAAAGATCTTGTCTGATGATACTTATACTAAAAACTGGTGGTTATTTTGTGCTAGAAGAGTCTACCTTTGTCCAGTGGAAAAGCATCAACCCTAAAGACAGTCCCTAGCACTTCATTTTTTGGAAGTGGATTGAAGAAGACTAGCTACAATGCCCCCCACACTTTCACAAAGGAAAATCACTTGAGGGTTGTTTCTGAAATTGATGAGACCAAGCAGACTGAAAAGGACAAATGGAAAGGTCTTGCATTCAATGTATCTGATGACCAATAGGATATTAGATGTGGAAAGGGAATGGTTGATTCCCTTTTCCAAGCTCCGAGGGGGGCTGGCACGCATAATGTTATTATGAGTTCTTATGACTATATCAGTACTACTCAACGAAAGTACATTTCTCTAATTTGTGTCCCTCCTTTTCGTTAGTTAGCTTTGTATTTTTCTATTCTTGACTTCTACATTTTTCTATTATATATTCTTTAAGTTTCAATCAAAATACCGACCACATATCTTTAGTCTGTGAAACTTGGGTATAATTCTTAAGAACTAACTCATGTACTCCATGTTTATCTAATTGGATCTCTAATTTTTACTTTGGAAGGGGTCTAAAATTATAAATTTACACCAGAAAAGTAGAATTTGCTTGATAATATACATAATTATTGCTTTTAACCAGCTATGGATTTGACAACACAATGGATGGGTACTACATTGCTCCTGCTTTTATGGACAAGCTTATTGTTCACATCTCGAAGAATTTCAAGAATTTTCCTAACATTAAGGTAAGGAATGTTCTCCATTTGGTTGAATGTTTAGTATATGTTCTTGAATTCAATGGTAAACCCTCTGCTGATTACAATTTTTCATATTTTTTGTAGGTTCCACTCATTATTGGTATTTGGGGACGCAAAGGTCAAGGAAAGTCCTTCCAATGTGAGATTGTGTTTGCAAAGTTGGGAATCAAGTGAGAAATATTTCCAATCTCTGTCAAAAAAACATATCAAGGCCTCGTCTTTGAAGGCTTTAATGTTATTACAAACATATTTTGATGATCTTTTCTGAACCTAGATAGATCCTGATATCTCCATTATGAATCTTCCAGCATGAGACAAATTTTGGGGTTGAGAACCATTGAGTCATTGATAGATCTAACCACATCTTTAACTTATATCACTTAAAGGAAAGAAGCACCTTTAATTGAAGAACCTGGATTAATACCCTTTAAAGATGGAACATTGGATGGAGACTTTGCAGCTGACTCCCCTCTAGAAAAGGAGGGAATCTAACAGCCAGAATTTTCCTTCAAAGTAGCTTATCCTTAGTGCAGGAAGGAAGGACCTGAGGCCAAGGAGGGCACCTTTATCACCACAGACACTGATCTCCCATGGGTCATGCACAGCTTGCTCATCGGCATACAGAAGACAATGACTAAGATCTGTTGAGAAGAATGTAAGCATATTTATTGTTCCAAGTGATGACTAAATTTCTCTCCAAGGGATCTATCTTTTGTTGACAGTAATGAAATATATTCTCAATATTGACTTGCAGATATTATCTATGTGATGTTGCAAACTGTCTCACATCAGTGGCATATCCCTCTGTTGGGATTCCGTTCAACATTAATACCCCTCCTCTTCAATTAGTAAAAATAATAAATTTGTCAATAACTTTCCCAACACAATGGTAGAGCCATAATGTATGTACAATTAAAAAAGTCTGAACTCAAACATTAATACCCCTCCTCTTCAATCAGTAAAAATAATGAATTTGTTAATAAGTTTCCCAATGCAATGGTAGAGCCACAATGTAGATATAATTATAAAAGTCCCAACTCAACATCACAAGTAGGTTATCTCCCTTTTCTATCCAGATCCATCATAATAGATGAATACCTTATAAATTGAAGTAGGGATGACCTTGACAGTCATTAAAATACATAGTCTAAGAAAAATCACAAGATACTAGACTACCGATGAATTGGGGTTCGGATTCTATTTGGCATTCTTTAGGACTCCATAATAATTGAACTGATAGACCAAAAATGAGGAACAGAGAGGATAGGGACTCTGAGAACAACAGCTGAGAGACAAATTCTGCCTGTCCATCCAGCAAATGGTCAGGGAGTCTCAATCCCATCAAAAATAGACCCCCCTACCACCACTTGAACAAAAACTTATACATTTGTTGGATCCAATAGTAGTGAAAAATATGTAGAGAACCCTAGTTTATGCCACCTATACTATTTTCCCTGACTTTTCTTATAGGTATTTTATAGGCACTTAGTATGCTATAGGTGCTACAAGTTATGCTTAATATGTACTTGTATCAGCAACTAATGGTGTTGGTCCTTTGACTAAATCTACCCTTGCTTCCTATGCTACTCCACAAACAATACAAAATACATGAATGAATTCCATACAAGTTCACAACTATGTGACTGATAATGAAACAAACTATGTGTCTAGACAGGAAAGTATCTTGTTGTGGGAGGATAGAATTCTTTCCAAGCGTTGGTGGTGTAGGTTGCGAGAGGTGGTGCAGGTTATAGGAGGTACATGTTGGCTGGAAGGTAAAGAGACGAGGAGGTGGTGCAGGTTGCGGGAGTTGGTACATGGGAGCCGCAAAGGGCAAGTCAGGGTTGCATGTGTTGAAGGCGCTGAGCGCGTTCAGGTTCGACGTGTGCAAGTTGGGAGACACGTGATAAGAAGGCCTATAGCTACAAAATCACAAAATATTGTATCAATTACAACTAGAAATCACCTTCATCCAACTCTAACTAGCTTGAATGAGAGGGTGCATGCTTTATTTATAGCCGAAGAGGAAGGAGTGGGTGCATCTAACACTGGCAGAGGGAGTCGAGTAGACTGAGAGTTGATTGGAGTTTGAACTAAGTTTAAGTGAGTGGAACTACAAAGGTATATTCCACCTCTTCTGCCAACCCTCACCAAACCATTTGCTAGGTTCCAACTAACCCAAGCGTGAGCCTTGAGGGTGGCGTCATCTTCTCTCATGCGACTTTATGGAGACCCCTCTACCAACTTTATTTGTATCTCCTCAAATCATATGATATATTATCACTTACCCAAAGTTTTAATACCCCTCACATGGATGAGGGTCCACCTATAATACAAACGCAACGTTGATTGGGGTTGGCGCATTTCCCATATGGTTGACGTCATCTCCTCCAACATATAATTCGAAACACTATAATTTACCCAAAGTTTTGATGCCTTTAACATTTTGTTGAAGTCGCTAACCATTGGGACCCATTTTCCATGTCACCCACTCCTCATTTGACTATATAATTTTTTGACTTTGAGGCTAATTTGTTGCAAGTTTACCATTAAAATGCCATTTTGATGCTCTGTTAGCGAAATAATGCCTTACAGAATGTTTTAGCCGCCCAAAACATAGGAAAAGTGGACTCTGGATTAAAAAGGACACTTTGAGTGTGAAAATGAGCATCCCCACGCCAAAAACGGACTTTGAACCCGACTTTTATTAACTTACAACTTTTTTAATTAAACCTTAAAAAAAATGGCCTAATTTTGTGGGGAAAAATAATTTTCTCGGAATTGAACAAAAACGTAGAGGGGCCTAGCACATATCTATACGACTCAATTCAAATGCCTAGAATATTATAAACTTTGACACAAAGACCCTGATGACGTCCTAAGGCCTAACCACAAAGACAACTACCCCAACTTCGGAGGTGTGAATGAAAAACTGAAAAATTATCAGTTGTTTATTCAACAACAAATAATAACCAAGGGAAAAAACAATATGGGATAGTCGGATTCATGTCTAACTCTAGGAAGTCGAGTCTTTAAAAAAGTTGACCATGCTAGCAAATTCTTTTACAACTCCTCCAAGGGGGTATGAACCAATGTTGCACAACTCTGATATTAATCTTCACAGTGATCTAGGAACTCAAGCACAGTCTCATCAAAGATTAATTAACAAATAACACATGAAATGGTGTAATCGGACTACAAAATGAGTAGTCACTCTGTATAATCAGGTGAAAGAATGATGATACAATACAATGATCATGCTGCAAGCATGAATGAATGAGCAATTTGAATCCTCAAGGAGATCATTTGAATTGAATGAGTGATTCTAGCTTAACTAAATGTAAGCCATAGTCAACACTTCATTTAACCAATGATCAAAACCCTAATTGACTCAACCGAGCCCTAACTGAAATTGGAGTGCAATAAATGACTGAGTCTCAACTGAAAGAGATCAGACACATGTCACAACAAGACAACCATCAAGAGGTAGCGCTTCAATGACTCCAATGAACCCTGATGAGGTTAACTGAAGTTGAATAGAACATCAGAAGTGGTTGGAGGTGTCCCTGTTGACTCCAGTTCATTAAATAATCATTAAATAATCAATTTAATGAGGGGAGACGCCTTCACTGCTTTTTTTAACTGATTGTAACCATCAGTTAGCAATAAAGTGCATTAATGACACTCAGATCACCCCCGAAGTGCTCTAATTAGTCTCCCTGAATGTAGGAGAAGGCTAAGTTAGCCTCCTTGACTGAAGGTAGGCGTGGGTGTGACTGGATCATGTCATTTAATGCTCCACTGATGTCAATTAATGTCAATAATACTTAGGATAGTGGTTTAACTAGGCCAATTTGACCAAAATGAGTGTATATGGTGGTAAATGTCTCCAACACCCCCCCTTAAGCTATACTCGGGAGGAGTTAGAAAACATAAATGCATAAAAATGCTAGGGCCGCAGCAACTAAAGCCATAGATCACCCTGTACAATGCTGAAACTGAAACAATGCTCAAAACAAACTAAGTGAGAAAAAGAGGGAAAACCCCCCTTCAAGCTGAACACTGAAAGTAATCTGAATCACCCTGATGAACTCACCCCCAACAGTGAATGGAGGTAAGTGAACTTCTTTTCTGAAAATATCTTGGTGAAGATGTCTGCAATCTGCTCATCAGTCGGGCAGTATTGCAGAATGATGGTCCTGTCATGCACTAGCTCTGTGATATAGTGCATGTGGATCTCTACATGCTTGGTCCTCTGCCTGGTAACTGGATACGTGGATATCTTAATAGAACTTTGATTGTGACAAAAGAGGACAGTGGACAAAGTACTACCAAGATCAAACTCTGAAAGAATGCCTTGCAACCAAACTGCTTGGAAGCAAGCATTCACCGCTTCTCGATACTCAGCCTCTGCTGAAGATAGTGCTATGGCAGCCTTCTTTTTACTTGACCAGCAAATGGGGCCACCACCAAACATGAATACATATCCGGAAGTATACTTTTGATCAATAGAATAAGCCACCCAATCTGAATCTGTGTATCCAACCAGCTCTAACTTGGAGTCTGCAGCATAGTGAATGTCGTAGGTCCCGGTTCCCTGAATATACTGGAGGATCCTCTTTCCTGCCTTCCAATGAAGATCATGAGGCTGCTGCATGTATCTTGATACAGCATTCATGGCATAACAAATATCAGGTCGAGAATGTGTCAAGTACAACAAGCTACCAATCAGTTGTCGATAGATAGTGCAGTCCATGGGAGGTGTGCTTTTTCCTTCTTCAAGGCTGATCCCTGAAAGGAAAGGGAATGGTGCAAGCCTACAATCAGCCATGTTAAACTTGACTAACATGTCTGAAATGTATTTGGACTGAGTGACCATTATCCCATCAGAATTTTGCTCAATTTCTAGCCCCAAAAAATGTTTTAGGAGCCCCAAATCACTCATTTCAAAGGCATTGTGGAGAGCAGTTTTGATGGCTGAAATGGAGGCAATTGTGCTACCTATGATCACTAAGTCATCAACATATAAAAAAATTATAATTATATGACCATCAGACTACTGTAAATACACATTTGGCTCTGATCTACACCTTTGGAAGTTTTGTGAGAGAAGGAAGGCATCCATCTTGGAATACCACTCTCTTGGGGCCTATTTTAACCCGTATAGTGACTTCTTTAGCTTGCAAACCAAAGATGGATCAGTGATGTAGCCCTCAGGATTCTTCATGTATATCTCCTCATGAAGATCTCCATGCATAAATGTTGACTTAACATCCATTTGATGCACTTCCCAGTGCTTGGATGCTGAAATTGTCAAAACAAGGCGGATGGAGTCCATTTTTGCAACCGGTGCAAAGGTCTCATGGTAGTCCACTCCTTGGACCTGAGAGAAAATTTTTACCACCAACCTTGCCTTATATTTGTAGGTGCTGCCATCAGCAGCAACCTTGGTCCGAAACCCACTTGCATTGAACCAATTTCCTTCCCGGAGGAAGAGAAACTAGCTCCCAAGTAGTGTTTTTCTAAAGAGAATTCATCTCTTCATCCATGACAATTTGCTATCTCGGATCCTTCCAAGCATGGTAGTAGGATTTTGGATCTGAACTAATCATCAAATAGCAATTTTTGGACAGCAAATTATCAGGACAAAAGAGCGCAATACCTGCTCTTTGGAAATCAAACCGGGTTCTCCTTGGATCATCTGGATTTCCAATGTTATCTCCTGCGGAGGAGAGTGTCTGTCGAGCCCATGTGGGAAGATGATTTTGTACTTTAGGTTATAATTCAGCATCTGATGATTTCTGCACACTGATATAAGAAATCATAGGATCCAAATCAGGGTCATCACCCCCGATTTCATCATCCAAATATTTAGTGGAATAAGAAGGAAAATTAGCATTTTTCTCCTTCACTAGTTCCACCTCTTGAAGAGGCTCATCGAACTTGACACTTCTCTCGAGGATGATCTGTTTTGTTTTGATATCTAGCAGCTTGAAACCTTTTGATTCATCAGGATACCCAATAAACAGACATTCTATGCTTTGCGGTTGCAAATCCCTTCTTTTATCAAGTGGAATCCGGGCCCATTTAGTGGACCCAAACACCCGCAGGTTCGACACTTACGGCTTGTGTCCGAAGTATGCTTCGAAAGGGGTATTCTCTTTCATGGATGAGTGTGGCACCCTATTTTGAATGTATGTTGCAGCATGCATGGCCTCAGCCCACAAATTTTCAGCCAACTTCTTTGATTCCAACATACAGGTGGTCATCTCCTTGAGAGACCGATTCTTCCTTTCCGCTACTCCGTTCTGCTGGGGAGTGTAGGGAATTGAATGTTGGACTTGAATACCACTTTGGGAGAATATGTGCAAAAACTCATAACTAAAATACTCCCTACCATTATCAGATCTCAATATCTTGATCTTAAGCCCAGAGGCATTTTCGATCAAGGCCTTCAATTCAGAAATTTTTTCACATACTTTAGACTTCTTTTTGAAAAAGAAGACCCATGTGTACCTTGAAAAATCATCAATAAAAGTAAGAAGATACCTTGATCCATTCATGGATGTGACAGGCATCGGACCATTGATATCAGAATGTATCAGCCCTAATATGCATGTAGCTCGGTTTGCCTTCCCCCAGTCGAACTTGTGCTCAGGGTGTTTTCCAATCACACAGCCCTTGCAGATTCCAGTGGTTTCCTTGATGACCGAGAGGCCTTCCACCATGGATTTTTTCTGTAATTGATGCAAATATTTGAAATTAAGATGGCCAAACCTCTCATGCCACAACCTACTAACCTCATTTCCATGAGTTAGTAGAGCGGTGGGCTTTACATCTGGCACAAAGTGAGAGAACTCATAGGCTTTTGCATGATGGTTTGCAAGGCCTTTAGCAATGAGTTTCCCGGATGCAAGTTCCGTTATCTCAACATCATTTGGGCTGAAAGAAACTATCTTAGGCACTCCAGTATGTGTCATCTGATAGACAATAAGGATATTTTATGCCAGATACGGTACATACAAAACATTTGAAAAATATCTATTTTTAAGATCAACCGTACCTTGTCCTTCTGAAATGATGGTGGAGTCATCTCCCATGTGGATGGGGATGGATTTGCCGGTATCCAAGGATGAAAAGGAGTCTCTTTTATCCATCATGTGGTTCGAAGCTCTAGAATCAATCAAGAGTGCATTGGACTTCGAAGTGCTTTCCATGAGGGCATGACCTTTTTCATGTTGTGGTTCCTGATCTTGCTGATCTCTCCTTTGAAAGCTTTCCAGAAGATTGATGTGATTTCTCTCAAGGAGAGAGGAAGCTTAATCAAGATTCTTCTTCATGCAGGCATGTTCAGGGTGGAAGCCCTTCCCACAGTATGAACACTTGACTTTTTCCTTGCCATGATGCCCTTTTCCTTTGTTCTTCCTTGATCCGAAAGACTCATCATGCTGCTAGTTTTCAACTCTAGGATTAGGAGCTTCGAATTTAGTTTTTGGATTCTTCTACTGCTTTCCTTTACCCTTCATATCTTTAGGCCCCGAGACATGGAGGGCTTGATCACGAGAGGATATGATGATCCCCATTTGGACAAGCTTATCATGTTCACTTGTTAGGGACTCAATGAAGGCATTGAGTGTAGGTATCTTCCATCCAGGGGTAGTGAGCTTCCCCACACAGAATGTAGAGACAAAAACTGAATAATCAGCTCCAAGTTTGGAGAGTATGGAGAGGATGAGCTGATCATCTGCCTTCTCCACTTTGCATTGCTTCAAGAGTAAGACTGTGTGCTTGAACTTTGTGAAAAAATCATTCATGGTCTCGAAATTGGAGGGCTAGAGAGACATTAATTCATTTTCGAGCTGGTAAACTCTCAAATCATCTTGGTTTCCATATAGGGCTTCCAATTTGTCCCAAATTTCTTTTGGAGTCTTCAAACCTGCAAGATGGAAAAGGAGATCCCAGGAAATTGAGAGGCACAAGAACCCGAATGCTTCATCCTTCTTGTTCAAGAATCTTGATTTCTCTATTGAAGAACCAGGCTCATCTTCAGTGTCCATGGTGACTCTATAGAGTCCTCTGGAGCACAGCTAAATCTCCATGTCACCTTTCCATGAGTGGAAATTGTATGGAGTCAAAATATCTACTGAGGAGGCCATTTGGATCTGTTGGAGCGAATGCTTCACCTATAGAAAACCTGAAAATCACAACAAAAAGGGAAATGTAAGGTCAGACAGCCTGCACATTTTCAGCTTTCATCACACCTAGCATAGTCAATCAAGAAAGCTTGATCAACAAGTTCTTTACTTGGGGTATTAAGTGGTAAGCCTTGGCTTCTGGTGCAATGCTAGATTTTTGAGCTATTGCTCAATTTTCATGCAGAAATCTGTCAAAAAGCTTGTTTCTAAGAGATAGAACTTCGTCCCGCCATGAGCTCTGATACCATATTAATCTTCATAGTGATCTAGGAACTCAAGCACAGTCTCATCAAAGATTAATTAACAAATAACACATGAAATGGTGTAATCGGACTACAAAATGAGTAGCCACTCTGTATAATAAGATGAACGAATAATGATACAATACAATGATCATGCTGCAAGCATGAATGAATGAGAAATTCGAATCCTCAAGGAGGTCATTCGAATTGAATGAGTGAGTCTAGATTAACTGAATGTAAGCCATAGTCAACACTCCAATTAACCACTGATCAAAACCCTAATTGACTCAACTGAGCCCTAACTGAAGTCGGAGTGCAATAAATAACTGAGTCTCAACTGAAAGAGATCAGACACATGTCATAGCAAGCCAACCATCAAGAGGTAGCGCTTCAATGACTCCAATGAACCCTGATGAGGTTAACTGAAGTTGAACTGAACATCAGAAGTGGTTGGAGGCGCCCCTGTTGACTCCAGTTCATTAAATAATCATTACATAATCAATTTGATGAGAGGAGGTGCCTTCACTCCTCTGTTTAACTGATTGTAACCATCAGTTAGCAATAAAGTGCATTAATGACACTCAGATCACCCCCGGAGTGCTCCAGTTAGCCTCCCCGAATGTAGGAGAAGGATAAGTTAGCCTCCTTGACTGAAGGTAGGTGTGGGTGTGACTGGATGATGTCATTTAATGCTCCACTGATGTCAATTAATGTCAATAATACTTAGGATAGTGGTTTAACTAGGCCAATTTGACCAAAATGAGTGTGTATGGTGGTAAATGTATCCAACATCCGACTCAGCAAAGAATCGGCTGGCATATGACTCGCCGACTCGGAAAAGACTCGGCAAGACTCGGCAACTAGGAAAACAAATATGGCACATTATCTCATAAATTTTGTATCCAAAAATTTAAATAGTGATCATAGATTCATAAACCATAATCCATAATCCATAACCATAAACCATAAGCCATAAACCATAACCAAAAACCATATACCATATTCCATAAATGATATACCATAGTGATTTAAAAATCAGAAATGGCAACAAGTTCAAAATTCAATCTCATAACAAAAATAGAAAACCAAAATAGACAGTGTCTCCATGTACTTGAGTGTCATGCCTAACTACGAGTATGCCTAAAGTATGCCCTCGAGGAGCTAGTGCCAACATTGACAGATTGAAGCAACTGCGAAGAAGGTGTATTTGGAGTTTCCATCTGAGAATATGGTAGACTAGAGGGATCCTGAGTCTCTTCATCAAGCCAACTGAAATCATCAGGGAAATCCTCCTCCACAACCCACTCAGACTCTAAATCAATATAATCCAATAAAATTGGATCAAGGTCCTTCGATTGCATTTGTTTTGTGAGCATTCAAAGGTTGTAGTAGATGAAAACCAACTTCTCCAACCTCTCATGCTCCAACCTGTTCCTCTTTTTCCTGTGGATGTGCTCAAATATCGATCAATTGCGCTCACAACCTAAAGCGCTATAGGGTTGACTTAAAACTTGGATAGCGAATTCTTGTAATTGTGGTGCCTCAGAGCCACAATCTATCCACCAATTGGCTGCAAAAATTAAAAATATAAAAAAATTACAAGTTTTGCAATGGAAAAATTGAAAAAGATAACTAGCAAATTTAAAAGCTAAGTTCTAACTTCTAAGATAAAAAAATTTAGTTTTTACAAATTGAATCTTACATGGCATTTTCTTGTCTTTGAGTCGTTGGGTTGAGATGAATCCAAACATGCCAGATGCTTCCTTGTACATATCACGTTGCAAGTTGATTTTGTCTTGAATTTCTGGATCCGGGTACATCTTCTCAATGCATATCATGACACCTCAAGATCACCTTGAATGCTAGAGTCTGGATTCCAGAATAAGCTCGGATTGAGATATTCTCCTGCAGCATGCAATGATGAATGTAGCTTCCTGTCCCACCTGGAATCAATAATCTGCCATATAGGGAGATATTTTGATGAATCCCCCTTATAGAAATCCTTGATGGCCTCTTTGGCCCTATCCATGCCCTCATAGATGTATCCCATTGCAGGTTTCTCTCCATCCATGATTCTCAAGACTTTTACAAGTGGCTTAGTGAAGCTGACAATTTCAGTAACTTTCTCCCACAAACCATCTCCTAAGAGAGATAGATTCACAACAACTGCATTTGGTTTTGTGCTATCTTTCCAATGTATCCATTTCTGGCTACAAAACATCTGGATCAAAGCTTGGTACTCATTCAAAAGGATTGGGAGGGAAAAAAAGGTTGTGACAAACCGTGTGATAGTAGGGCGACTGAGTTCACCATGTGTGTCTTCCCTCATAAATTTCAAGACCCAATCATGGTTATAGATATACTTGGTTATTTGTTTGCACTCTTGTACAACAACTTGCACCCATTCCATCTTCCCGATGTCCTCCAGCATCAAGTCTATGCAATGGGCAGCACATGGAGTCCAAAATATGGTGGGGTATTTTGCAGAAAGCAATGTTCCAGCTGCCACATAATTTTCAGCGTTGTCTGTGACTACCTGGACAACATTTGTCACCCCAACTTCTTTCACAACATGAGCTAACAATGAAAAAATCAGATGTGCATCATTTACATGCGAGGATGCATCAATGGATTTTAGGAACATGGTTCCTTTAGGTCAAACTATAACAAAATTAATGATTGTTTTGTCCCTTTGATTTGTCCACCCATCAGAAAAAATTGTTCAACCTGTAAACTTCCATAACTGTTTAATGGTCTCTAATTGTTCGTTAACACACTCGAGCTCCTCATCAAGCTATTTCCCCCTTAGTGCATTATAAGAGGGGGCTTTGTATCCAGGGCCAACAGCTGCAAGGGCATCAATCATGGGATGATAAAAATATGACTTTGCATGGTTAAATGAAAGGTCGTTATGGTACCAAAACCTCTTCATTGCCATATCAACCTCTTTTCTGAGTTTTCTCTTCTTTTCATTGAAGCTCTCAAAGGAAGGTTGAGATCCTGGAGTTGTACGAGGAAGGAAGAACGAAGAAGCTATACTTCTCTTTGTTGCAATAGTTGATGTGGAGGACACTCCTGTACTTGGATTTGGTGGTCGTCCCATTGAATCTCTACCTATCATGGAAGTTTCAAACTTGTATCTTGCCCTATTTTCACTTTGTTCTTTAATGGCATCCAGAGCCGATGCCATTTCAGTTGTGACTTCATCAGGTCATTTGTCACAAACCACGACATCTTTGCAAGAAATTATTGCAAGGTGGTATTTCAACCTATTTATGCCCCCCGACATATGGGTTGAGCAAAAACTGCAAATGACCCTGTGGTCATCATCAGGATTCACCCGTACACAATATTTCCACGCTAAATCAAAAGGCCTTCTACCCTTGGATTTAGGTGCCATGGAATCTGAATTGCAAAAACATTAAATGTTCTACATTAATAAAAAAATGTAAACAATAAAAAAAATGTAAACAACTATAAAAAATTGACTCTTTATATTTGAAAACAATAAAACATTGCAATTTTAATATGGTTTTGTTGTCACAGTGTAGCAGGTCATTATTAGATTTCATATAGTTTTGTTGGAACATTTTTTTGTGTGGCTGAGATACTCATCCCCACAAGTATCTCAGTACACAGGCCTGTGTGGCTGAGATACTCATCCCCACAGGTATCTCAGTACACAGGCATGTGTGGCTGAGATACTCAGCCACTGGGAATACATATTACAAATGTGTAATGTGTATATTTGTTTGTAATATGTATGCTCTGTGGATGAGTATCTCAGCCACATAGGCCTGTGGGCTGAGATACTCAACCACACAGGCGTGTGGGATGAGATACTCGGCCACACACGCACAAGATTGAAGAAACATTTAATTAAAAATTGAAAGCAAAGTCTGGACTCTAAAAATAAAAATTGAAAGCAAAGTTTGAGAAACATTTTAATTAAAAATTGATAAAAAACTTAATTTTTTATAAAAAAAATTGAAACTAAAATAAAATAGGAAACTAAAACAATGACAGTAAAAAATGAAAATAAACAACGAATTTCAAACCTGGATTCTTGATGGTTGATGGGATTCGACCCTCCTTCAGCACTGCCTCACACTCCAACAAGACTCTCTGCAAAAACAAAAAGGACGACACTCCTTCAGACTCAACAGAAACAAAATAGACGACCCTCCTTCAGGCTCAACAAAAACGAAATAGACTCGGCAAATGCCAAAAACGAATGAGACTACACTAGTGATTATGCCCTCCCACCAGTGATTCCACCCTCCCACGAATGAGACTGCACCAGTGAGAAAACGAAAGAGTGTCAGCAAAATAGAATGCGACTCCACTCACAGTCAGAAAATGATCGAAGGCGAATGAATGAATGGAACTACACTCAAAAAACGAAAATGGTGGATGAGTGAAACTACACCAGTGTGCTTAGTTTTATAGTTTCTTCAAGGTCAGATTCCCTCCAAAAAATTGCATTGTACACACTTGAAAATTCCTGGTTCTTTTTTTTTCGTCATTGGCCGAGTCCGCGTGGTTTTTCCGGCGAGTATTCTGAGTTCGACGAGTAATCGCGGTTCCGCCAAGTTTTAACCGAGTGGCGAGTCTACTACCAATACTCGTCTCGGTGGCTGACTCGGTGCTACTCGCGAGTACGGCCCGAGTCGTGCTTCACTGGTATGAACATGTGGTACAAGAAAAATAAAAAATAAAATCCCAGAAGAGGCCTGGATGACTTCTGAACTCTGAAGAATGAACAATAGTGTTTGTTCGTCTTTGTCGGCTCACTTGATATAACCAACTAAGAATGACTTAGTAGGTAGCATAGACACGACGAAGAGATGCTGCAAGAAGATATATTAGGATGGGTCTTTCACTACTAATGTAGCACTTGTTTTCTTAATGAGATAAAAAATAATAATAAAAACCAATTAGTTTAACAACCTAAAATTTAACAACAATAAAATAAGCAAATAAGATATGTTCTTAGTTTGATTCTTTAAAAGTCATATTTCCTTTTCCTGTTGGGTACAACTCAATATGTACAAAGATTTGGTTTTACAGTAAAAAAACCTTATGCTGAAAAAATTGAATGGAGAAAAATAAGAGGGGTTGCTGATTAAAAAAAATGTTGAATGGAGTAGCAAAACCACTGACCTCAAGTCAATCATGAGATATTTTGAATCAGTAGATAAATGTTCTCAAAAAGAACCAAGAGGTAGTTAAAATAAAAATAATCTGGCCTAATTGTAAAGATAAACCATACCTCAAGTTCACTCGTCAAATTTCTGTGCGTGTTCCTCAAAACCTCCATGACTTACTTCATTGGCAGCTTCAAATCCAGTCATTGATGATGCTCTCCACCTAAGTATGGCATCACACATAATGCCATGTTGAGAACCATATTTTCCTGCAAACTTTGATTGAAATGATTGAAATGATTCCAAGCCTGTAGGAATATTTTCATCGATTGATTGCAATCAGTCTGATTCTTGTCCTTGAAGATTTGAACTATCACTATAAACAATCACACTACCACCATGGGGAAGTTGATTATTTACAACTTCAAAGGTCAGGTTGCTTGCATTTGGATGTGAGGCTACTAGATCACTTTCCACTGAGTTTAGAGAAGATGAACTAAAAACTGAGGCAGGTATCTGTTGACCCCATTCTATCACATAAGTTTGCAACCAATAATAAAGAGCCTGCATAAATTACAATGCACCAGAAGCCCAGTATCATACACATTTAGATATTCACAATAAAGCATCGACCATAAATAACTAGAGGCATCATAATGGGTTCCTCTCTATGAGATTATATCAAATCTGAGCCAATGAAAAGCAGATACCATCACATATAGAAAGTTTAGAGCAAGAATATATGATTTTACGTTGGAAAATACATATATTCAGAACCTAAATTTATGTACGGACCTATGGGTAGTATGTGGCTATTTTTAAAAGAACAAGCTTGCAATGAGATGCCTCGGGCCTTTGCAGCGAAATCAATAGCTGAGGTATCCATGACAACCAGACCCATTTGGGTATATGATCCAAGTATTTATCAAGTGCTTTCCCCACAGGTTCATTTTGGGTATCAAAGCTCAATAAATACATAACACACGCTAAGTGACTTCTAGCATTTGTAACCCCATACTTAATACCTTCAAGAAAGCAGATTACTGCATATTCTAGCAATAGCTCTTCATTACTCTCTTTACACACCTACACTCGATGTGGAAGACAACTTACAAAAAACATCAATTGCAGGAAGTGACATTGATCAAACCCAGTATTAAAGAATAAACGATTCCAATAGGAAATAAAGGAAGTACCTTGTCACAATAGTTACCCCAGCTTATCCATCCTCTAGATAAATTCTTGGAGAGACCGATCGCATTGGAATATGCACGATTAGCTTGGTCAACATCATTCATTTTCAGGAAATATTCTCCTTTAAGGCGAGAAATATTTGCCTGGCGTTGACCTGGAAATAACTCCAGATTGGTATTATTGATCAAATTAATACCAGTTGTTAGTTTCCCTCTCATTTCTAGATAAGCTTTTGCTTGCTCTCTTATTTTCACAAATGTTTCCTACAGATGGGTTTCATAGGTCCCAAATTAGCTAATTATATTTCCAGTTATGTTGTTTGGTCAACAAATAACAAAATTTTCTAGAATCTTTCAAAATAAATTGCAAAAAGGAAAAAAAACAACAGAAGATATAAAGATTTGGATACTTGCTTGAACATCCACTGTGGAATAGCCATCTATTTTGTTCAGCTCAGTTACACAAACATCATAAAGACCTTGCTTGCGGGCCACATGAGCAAGCTTGTTAACACTCCATGCCTTGTCACCATATCCAAGTTGAGGAATCTAGTGGTTTGTATTTGAAAAATCTTTAAATGAATTGATTACAGTTTTGTACATGTGATTCCTGCACTGAAGCAAATCATTCCAAACAGACAAATTATACCACTCCTTAGGATTCCTCAGTCTCCAAGTTTAAAAAATATCCTTAAGGTCCACATAGCAACCATGAACCCCTCTAAGAGGAGTAGTCCCAACGTGTTGGTTGTTGCCATTCCCAATTTCTACAAGAACCCTTGCTAACTCTTGAAGCTCTACCAACTGCTGGAATTGTTGCAAAAGCAGTACATGAGATTCATCAGACATTTCAGGTAGTTGCCACCAATGTTTGAATGCCAGATCAACTCTTGGAGCAAATATATTTTCAGCTTCAGTAACTCCAGTAATGTTTCCATCATGAAGAGCCACACAGGCTTTTATTATATGAAACTTCAATGTATATTCCACTTGGGCTTTTGCAAACACTTTCTCTTTCAAAAACACCCAATCAGGAATATTCCATAGACTGTCAAGTAATATTTTATGATTCTTAATGTCCTTAGCATAATATACCAATATTTCCCACTGGTTTAGTTTCCTTGCACAAGATATCCACTGCTCTTCACAAAAGTTCATTTCGTTTATAGAAACATTGTTGTTTTGTGCACCTTGAATTCCTTCACTCATTACCCTGTAAAAATGATCTTGAGCACGCTCCTAGTATCCATGCTAGACTAAGGAAAGTCCTGCCCTCATTTCAGTGGTGATCTGCTTTTTCTTCCATAATCCATAGCGTAAATCTTCCTCATTAAGCATACAACATAGATCACCGAGTGCCTCATATCAATTTGTTTCACGAGGAAATAGCATAACATGATTTTCCAACATAGAAGTAGCTATATGCCATGCATTATAATTTTTCCCTAGAAACTAGATAAGTTGACTTGGTAATTTCGGCTGAGGGGAACTCAAATAGAATCCTTCTAGTAGTGATTGTATAACATTGGGCCTCTTATCTTTCTGTTTGATGTGATAGTCTTTAGACAACAGGGTGATCATAGGATCAGCCAACATTACTTGCTCTTTCTTTTGTAGGGATTGCCATGAATATGAAAACGTTACTACCCACAAGTAATATGCCACATTTGCATCTGTGTGTGCAAGTTCACTCAATGGATTGATAAAATATGCTACCTGTAACAACATATATCTTGATAGTTATATAGCTAAAATTTGACATC
This sequence comes from Pseudotsuga menziesii, assembly GCA_001517045.1. Classification (NCBI taxonomy): domain Eukaryota; kingdom Viridiplantae; phylum Streptophyta; class Pinopsida; order Pinales; family Pinaceae; genus Pseudotsuga; species Pseudotsuga menziesii. The sequence continues at coordinate 87,482 of LPNX011098900.1, forward strand.
TACAATCGAAAGATTCCAACCAACACATTCTTAAACAAATAGATTTTTGGCATGACTTCTACAAAGGGATGGCTTGACAAACAGAGACAATAAGAATATAACCTGAAGTTTGCATGCCTCATTCAAGAACCTTGCATGCTTCTTTACAAGCCCAGTAAAGGTAGGAATTCCAACAATCCCATCTGGAATATCACCTACTGGTTGCATTCTAGCATGTCTTCTTTTGGATATTTAAGCACAAGTTTCACAAGTACATTCACTGTTGATTTAACAACCCTAGATCTACTCAAGGACTAGCACAATTGAGTAGATCACACCGATAAACTAATTCATGATAGAGAAGTACAGTGGGTGAAATTGTGAATGCCTCCGAATATCGGACTCATCTTCGTTCAGATCTGGATAGGAAAAGGGTAAATTTTATAGCCAGCACATTTATTTGTATGTTGCCCTATATTGGGACACATGCAACATTGCAAACTATTCGTCGACTCAAAAAATGCAAGAAGTGTAATGGGTGAATGCCTGCCGAATATCGGAGAGTGTGAATCGTGTGATGGTCTGAGACTATCAAAATTCCATGCTGATTCAGCTTCAACCTTCTATTATAAACTAGAAAAGAAATAATTTAAAGAAGATTCAAGAAACCAACCTGTAAAAATCCTGCAGATAGAAGAAACCTTGTAAAATTGTTTTTCGCGAATCCACTCAGCCATTGTAAAGACATGATTTGCAATAGAAATCAAGCTTGATGTTGAGCCTGACTCTTGCACCATTAAATAGGTAAAAAACGTCCTCAATTGACTAAATTTATCGATGTTTTCTCAAATATGGACCAAATCCAGTAAAAAAACTTCCCCAATTGATTAAATCTCCACATTTTACTCAAATAATTGTCCACAAACCCAAACCCAGGACGAACTATGTCCAATTTACCCAATCGATGTCGAAGTAAGACCAGTTTACCAAAATATCCATAAATCTCGGCGGAATACCAAATTTTTAACGTATTATCCATAAATCCTGCGCGAAATACCAATTTTTCAACCTATTATCCATAAATCCGGTGAACCATCTTCATTTCTCCTCCCAATCAAAAACATTCGGGCAAATGTGGGAAAATATCTCCTCCCAATCGGAAAATTTCGGGCGAATGTGAGAAAATATCAATATTTTCGTGGGCTAAAATTCATTTTCCAGTTTTTCCCTCCTTCGGGATGGAGGCGATTTAACTTAGGTCAGCTATATATAAAATAAATAACGGGCTAATTTCTTAAATAAAATAAAAACATTTTAATATAAAAATTCACCCAATTTTTTTTGGGTACCCCTTAAAATTTGCCATTGGGCTAAAATTCGCCCTTAAAATCATCCCTGGCGGGAAGGGATTTCACCCTGAAAACTCCTGCATGAAGAAAAAACTTGATGAAATGACTCTTCTCCTTGAGAAGAACAATACCAATCTTCCTAAAAGTGTTAGGAAGAGAGATTAATCATGATTGGAACATCTAGCCAGAAAGAGGACATGCCCTCATGGAAAATGTTTTGAAGCCTAGAGCTCTCCTCATAGAATCTGGTGCTTCGAACCATATGGTGGAAAGCAAAGAATCATTTTCATTCCCGGAATCCGACAACAACACTCCCATCCACATGGGAGATGATTCTCAAATCATTTCGAAAGGTAAAGGTACTGTAAAACTTGAACATGGCAGCTTCTTTGATGTTTTGTATGTACCCTCCTTGGCCTCAAATCTGTTGAGTGTATATCAAATGACACACACAGGAGTTCCCAAGAGAGTTAATTTCAGCCCGAATGATGTTGAGATCTCAAATATTGCATTTGGGAAACTCATTGCAACAGGTAGAGCAAATCATTCTGTTAAGACTTATGAGTTTTCCAAGTTCGTATCGGATGCAAAGCCCACCACCCTTCTAACTCATGAGAATGAGGTTAGTGGGCTCTGGCATGAAATATTTGGACATTTGAACTTCAAATACTTGCAGAAACTTCAAAATCACTCCATGGTGGAAGGTCTCCCAACTATTAAAACCTCCAGTGGAATATGCAAAGGTTGCATTGTCGGCAAACACCCTGAGCACAAATTTGATCGGGAAAAGGCAAGCTGTGCAACAAGTATTTTGGGGCTGATCCAATCTGATATCAGCGGTCCTATGCCTACAACCTACATGAGTGGTTCAAGGTATGTGCTCACCTTTATTGATGACTTCTCCATATTCACTTGGGTTTTCTTCCTAAAGAAAAAATCTGAAGTTCTTGAAAGATTCATTGAGTTCAAGGCATCTGTTGAGAATACCTCTTGGAGGAAGATAAAGTCTCTCAAATATGATAATGGAGGAGATTATATCAATTCTTAGCTGCTGAAAATATGTGCTAAATATGGGATCAAGATCCAACACTCCATTCCCTACACACCCCAGCAGAATAGTGTAGAGGAAAGGAAAAACTGGGCCCTCAAAGAGATGACCAACTACATGTTGGAAGCCAAATATTTGGGTTGAGGCAATGAATGTTGTTTCCTACATTCAGAATAGGTTCCCTCACTCTTTTGTGAAAGGAAAAACTCCTTTCGAAGCATACTTTGAGCACAAACCATATGTGTCCAATTTTAGAGTTTTCAGGTCCACTGCTTGGGCTCGAATTCCACTTTACAAGAAGAAGTATTTGCAACCGCAGAGTATTGAGAGTATGTTCATTGGGTGTCTAGAGGATTCAAAGGGATACAAAGTCTTGAATATAAGAACTAAACAGATATTCATTGAGAGAAGTGTCCGCTTTGAAGAACCTCTCCAAGATGTGGAACTAGTCGAGGAAGAAACTGTTGAAATTCCTTCCCATTCTACTGATGATTCTGATGATGCAAATGGAAGTGAAAGCTCTGATATTTCAGATCTAATGTCTGATATCAGTGAGAATAATATATCAGGTTCTGAATCATATTCAAATGTGCACACTCATCTCCCAAAATGGGCCAAAAAGACTCTCTCTTCCGCCAGGACAAATGTTGGAAATCTTGCTGATCCAAGGAGAACCCAAACAAATTTTCAAAGAGCAGGTATTGTTATTTCTTGTAATGATTCCTTGTTGTCTGATACCTACTATATGATGATTGGTTCTGATCCCAAGTCCTACTACCATGCTCGGAATGATCCGAGATGGCAAGCTGCAATGGATGAAGAGTTCAACTCTCTCCGGAAAAATGCAACTTGGGAGCTAGTTTCCCTTCCACCTGGGAGGAAACTTGTTCAATGCAAGTGGGTATATCGAAAAAATATTTCTATAGATGTTTCAATGCATAAGTATAAATCATGTCTGGTTGCAAAAGGATTCTCCCAAATCCAAGGAGTGGACTACCATGAGACCTTTGCACCGGTGGCAAAGATGGATTCCATAAGGCTAGTTTTGACCATTGCCGCATCCAAGCACTGGAAGGTGCATCACATGGATGTCAAGAGTGATGTTCTTCATGGATACCTACAAGAAGAGATATACATGAAGCAACATGAAGGCTATACATCATATCTTTTGTTGGTTTGTAAGTTGCAAAAATCTTTATATGGCTTGAAACATGCCCCAAGATCTTGGTATACCAAAATGGATGCCTTTCTTCTCTCACAGAACTTCGAGAGATGAAAATATGATCCAAATGTATATTTGCATCAGTATGAAGGTAATATTATGATCATAGTATTGTATGTGGATGATATTTTGATAACAGGAAGCACACTTGCTTCGATTGCCTTTATAAAAACTATTATTCATGATGCTTTTGAAATGAGTGATCTAGGTATGTTGAGATAGTTTCTCGGGATGGAAATCACTCAAGACTATGATGGGGTAATGGTGACACAATAAAAATATGTTTCAGACCTGTTAATTAAGTTAAACATGGCTTATTGTAAGGCTGTACCATTTCCTCCTCTCATGAATCAGTCTTGAAGAGGGAAAACCATCTCCACTTATGGATTCCACTATTTACCTCAAGTTGATCGGAAGTTTTCTATACTTGACACATTCAAGGCCTGACATTTGTTATGTCGTGAATGTTGTATCAAGGTATATGAAATAGCATCATGAGCTTCATTGGAGGGCAGCCAAAAGGATTCTTCAGTACATTCAGGGTACGGTATCCTACGACATTCACTATGCTGCAGATTCTGAGCAAGATTTGGTCAGTTTTATAGATTCTGATTGAGTGGGGGATAACATAGATCGAATTTCCAGATGATGAGCTAGATTTGGTCGGTTTTACATATTCTGATTGCTGCAGATTGCCATTTCCCTTTCTTCAGTAGAGGAAAAATACAAGGGAGCAGACAATGCTTTCATCCTGGAAGTTTGGCTACAAGGCATTTTGTCCAAGTTTGAGATTGATAGTGCTTCATCCACTATCATATTTTGTGACAACGAAAGTGCTATCAATATCTCAAAGGATCCAGTTTAGCGGTAGAGGACCAAACATATTGAGATCCATATGCACTGCATCAAGGATTTGGTGCATGATAGGACAATTGTTCTGCAATACTGCCCCACAAATGAGCAGATTGCATATTTTTCACCAAGAACTTTATTGAGAAAAAGTTCACTTGCCTCCATTCACTGTTGGGGGTGATTTCATCAAGGTGAATTTAGTTAATTCTTTAGTGTTCAGCTTGAGGGGGGGTTTTTTTCCCACAGGGTTTTCCTCTTTTCCTCATTTAGCATTTGTTTTGATAATTTTAGAGTTACTTTTTGTACAGGGTGACTTATGGCCTTTGTTGTCGGGGCCCTAGCATTTTTTTTACTCCTCCACATGAGTATAGATTAATGGGGGTGTTGGAGTCATTATCCAACCCACACATGCTTATTTGGCATATTTTAGCACTTATCCTAAGTTATTGGCTTGAATATGTGACTGCATCATCAACTGGATCATCCTCCTTCAATTAGGGAGGCTAACTGTGTCTTCTCCTTCAATCGGGGAGACTAACTGAGCTTCCTCCTTTAATCAAGGAGCAAATATGGGTTGATATGTATGACCTAAGCACCCCAAATCAGTTAACTGATGGTTATTCCACCTACTTTCAGTTTTACTGTAGCTATAAGGCGCCTCCATCACTATTTTGTATATTTTTGGCAATTCCAAGTTAACTAGAGTAATCTAAGGTGCCTCCAACAACTTATGGTGACTCGATTCAGTTCAGTTCAGTTCATCAGAGCTAACTAGAGTCAGATAGGCACCCCCACCTACTGATTGACATGCAGTTGAGTTCTATTCAATTAGACTCAGTCATAAATGCTCTGATTCCATTAGAGTCAATTATTGATTGTGATTAGTGGTTAGATAATGTGTTTAGTGTGGCTAACTGACAGCTAAGCCACTCCCATGTGTGCAATTCGAATGAAGTCCTTGGGATTCAAATTGTCTTTCTATTCATGCAAGTGTATGACATTGTATCACTACTTCTGATTGATTATTGATAATATAGAGCTGCAACCTCTAATTGTAGCATTGTTATGTCATTTTTGTGTGTAAATTGATCTTCAATCTTCTGTAAGATTGTGCTTTAGTCCTCAGATTACTGTGAATCAATTTTCATATGGTGGTATCAACTTTCAAATCTCTTGGTAGTATATTTATAATATATACACATAATAATAAGCTATTACAACTTATAATGAAATTTACAACTTTTCGTTGGCCGATGGGATTCTAAGCAAAAATATTTTCAAACATTACATGTCAGCTGGGCCGTATCTGTACATCGTCGAATATTCGACGAATTCCGAATTCGTTCGAAAATTCCATATGGGAAACCCCAATTCAGACATATTATGCTACTATGTAAAAATTATGAAGAAAAATAAATAACATCCATCTTGAAATATATGTTGGGCCCAGGATAGAAGGGCATAATTCATATGGGATTATGCCTAAGTAAGGGAAAAAGAGTACAAGGAAGAAGAAGGAGCTGCGACAAAGGAAACAACATCAAGGAAAAAGGGGAAGGATGTTGCGACTTAAGAAGGAAGGAAAGGAGGAAGGAAAAGAGAAGGCGTGAGACGAGGAAGCTGCGCCAATTTTGTAAGCTACGACAGAAGTACAGAACAGGAGATGTGATGACATGGCAGAATATTCGCGGAAGCAGGCGTGTAGATAAGGTAACAGCCAGAAAGTGACAGTAAGGCATGATGCAGAGAAGCAGCAGCCCTTAGAGATTATGGGTATGAGCTTGGATGGAGCCGGCAGAAACCACACACGTAAAGGCATTTTTGTAAGTCAGGCCAATAGAGCCTATTTGGTCATATTTTACTAGAATAGGAAAGAAAACCTGTAAGTTGAAGATAGCAAGTCGGCTGAGATAACGACTGTAGTTGAGTCTGTTAGAGTCTGTATCAAGTCATGATTGAGTCTATAACAAGCATGTATGGGAATATATCGAGTTTGTAGTAATCCTATAGGAGGAGAAACCCAAGCTGTACACGGGTTAGCTAGTCAATTAGTAGCCTATTAGCTAGTTCTTTTTTAGACACTTTTGAGCTGAGTAGAGGATACAACAGTTTTGAGTAGGTAACTCTAGATCACTAAGTGTATCAGAGTAAGTAGATCTGTAGCTGAGTGCACAAACAGATAGAGAAGGTTGAGCCGATCTAGGCTATGTGCGGATCACTGAGTAGGAGTAAAGTAGAGTGATAAAGATAGAGAAGAACATAGAACATGAGAGGGAAAACACGTATGTAGGGATAGAAGAGAAGATATTAAACATAGTCTGTATCTTTATGTACAAACAAAAGGTGCATCTATTTTCTCATTCCAATGTTGAATGAAGAGCACATTGTGGTTTTTTCTAGGATGGGTTTCCACGTTACATGTTGTGTATATGTGTGAATGTTGAGTAACTTAGATAAGTGCCTATTTAATATGTTAATGTTTGATTGGTTATTGTGCTTTTAAGAGATAACTGTATGAATGTTGTATTTCAAGTAATGAATATATCTGCGATGATTGTTCACTGTGAATTTGCGTAAGGTTGTATAACTAAGGGAAATTAATACGCCAGTATTGATATCTAAAGTGAAAACCACCAACCCACCTTCCCGATCTTTGTTGGAAACCTTAGAGCATGGCCAAAAACTTAAATACCCTCCCACGCTAACTGCAAAAACATGGTTCTGGTAGTTACCCATAAGAACTGAGATATCTCGGCTCAGACGACATCTATGTTGCAGGTGCTATCGGCTGGGATCTGCTCTGTCAGGCCAATATCTTGGGCTTTGTTGCGCTAACCAGAGAAAAAGGACTAAACCTGGGTCGTACGGGGGAAAATCCCAAGAAATGGTTCTGTTGTCGGGATTTTAAAGTGTGTGTCGAGGGACATGTTCCGGCATCCTATGAAACCATAGATCCAAAGTTGAGTGGGCGCAAAAGAGCTAGAGTTTGCATAGAAATAAAGTGAAGGATCTCGGTGGACGCCGGTGGAGTGGTTAGACCGGTACATATATTTGCACATCCACGAGATTTTCTTTGCCAAGTTCCCCTCTCTATTGTATGAATGGCTGTCTAAGTTGACAACCCAAAAGAGGAATTTTCAAGGAGGGGAACCGACAGAGTGGACTCCATTCTTGATTGAGTGGCTGAAAAGAACCAACAACCCTATTTCAAGGGCTGTGGAATTCTGGATAGATATTATCATAGAGGGATATATCATTGAGTTCGTCGTTGACACGATAACCTTATACAGTGAGGTCGAGAGAATTTTTTTTTAAGGACCACACAGTAGATATCTTTCATATTGGAAGACGTGGATCAAAATGCTCATATGTGAAAAGAGCATTCTACGAATGATAGATTGAAAAGCAAAGGGTGGCTATGTCTCAACAGAACCCTGAAGTGAGATGTTCCCAGGAGCAGGTGAAACTGAACTAGAATCTGGATTTTTGAGAAGCGGAAGGAGATTCAGATAAGGAAAAAGACAAAAAAATATGTTCGAACGAGGAAATTATCTAAATACATGGGGATGTCCTTTACAAGAGGCAATTGTCTGAAGTCACCAAGAGGGATCATGGAATAACCACCAAATGGGATTGCACAATGTGAGGGGAAATCCTAACATAAGTGTGCATCATTTTGATTTAACATTTTTGGGCCAATAAAGCTCATTTCATCGATGAGAATATAGCGAATATGGCAGTGTTCTTCTTGAAGTTTTGAAAGGGATTGACCTTCAAGGGGGTGCATTTCAACAACGGGTATTCGAAGAGGAGAATGTATTGTAGATGCACATATGCTAAAAGAAGCAACACCAGTTGGAGCAAGGAGAAGAAGTGGGGAGGTAGTTTGTTCAAATGCAGTTTGGAGTGCAGATTTCAAGCAAGATATGAGGTAAGATTTCTTGGTGCATGTAGTACCTTGAATCACCATTTTGAGTGGTTGAGTAGGTGTAGTGTTTCTAAAATAGGAAATCACAAGATCAAAGGCTATGCGTTGTGTGGGAGAAAATGAATCAGGTGAATTGGAGAACGACGGTGTATCTTCATGTAGTTGGGTGGACAAGCGATTGAGGTCAATGAATGCTGTCGGTGTCTCATGCAAATTGGTGGTTACATTGTTATGTGTCAAATTGTGATTTTTGTCAAAATCACGATGTCCAAGCATTTCAAGGTCATCAATCTGGATGTTGTTTCCTGGTTTCATTTGAGATATAAGTTCCCATTCATCCATGCTATGGGGCAAGGGAGAGGTAATTGCATTGGAGTTTGAATAATAAGATAGAGGTGTAGAGGGTTGTTCTTGTTTGCGTTCAACATGCCACACAACATATGTGCCTTTAATGTGATGCCAATGAGAAATAATTTTAGAACTTGTTGTTCCAATATCCTGATGGATGCAACGAAAAGGTTTGTATAGAAGAAGTTCGCTCCAACAAAACTGTTCGAAAGATGAAGAATCAAAGGGAGGAATTGAAGTGAATTGTGGATAGACTCTAACAATCTTGTGAAGCAATTTTTGTTTCCATGGATTTGTTTTCCTATTAGGCGAGAAAGACCAAGAACGAGCAACTTCAAGAAAGGTTAGATTTTCAAGAGAAAGGGGTCTTTGCGTGTATGAAAATACGAAGGGGGGGTTGGAGGGTGTTAGTAGTGTCATCAAAAACACGACAGAAGACACTTTGACTCACATTTAGGGAAAAGAAGTGATGGCTACAAAGGACAAGAGGAATTTTTTGGAGCACGTGACAAGTGCACTAATATCTCATTCTGCAACTGTTTGTGCAAGCAATTGTTTGATTAGCTGAAGAACGGGGCCATTAGTTGGTGCTGCATGTGCAAGGAGAGAGAGAATTGCATGGTAGATTTCTGATTTTGGCTCTACTTTTGATGCAGACTTTGAAATGTATTTGAGGACAACATGTCTAGAAAGAACAGGTTGGCAATCAACTTTAGCCCTCCATATTGAAAGCATGGTAGGGTTGTGAATATTTAGAAGGGAATCATTTATTGCAGGATTGTAGGTTTTACGTCCATTTGGATCAATGAATAACGAAGAAGTAGCTTGTAGGTCATACAGAAAACCATAACGACATTGAACATATGTTCCTCTTTTGCGAAGGCAAGTTGATTCTGAACATCTGGTGTTCCTTTGAACACAATTTACAAGTTCTTCATAGTCAACTGAGTAATTTGAAGCAAATATGGATGGTGATGCAAGACTGCATGGATCATTTGTAGTAGAATGGTGTAACCCAGATGTGGACAAGTGGGAATTACGAGGATTCCAAGCTGTAACATATGTGTCAAACAAAATTTTTGTAGCTTCAACTGCAAGAACATCTTCCCATTCTAAGGTGTCGATATTTGGTGCATCTGCCAACCAAATAAAACCATGAATGTGTGTGGATCCTCTATGATGCCATTGATACATACATGGGAGGAAAAGGAATATATTAGAAATGAATTGTATAAAGTGAAAAACATGAAGAGAATAATAAGAAGGAATAGATAGTAGAATATCTGCACCAAGAATTCGTTATATGAAAACCTTTTTGAAGCGCCTCTTGAAGGAATGTTTTGAATCTATTGTGCATGTATTGTGATGTAATATTTGGATTTGATATGATGTTGGGAATCTTCCATTAATAGTGTTAAGCTAAACTGGTAGTACTTCCAACAGGAATCAGAGCATGCAAATATGGCCATTTTCTGTCAGCTGCACTAAGGGTGAAGAAGAACGTTGGTGTACCTTGTTGATTGATCATATTTTTGAGTTTAGCTCTACTTTTGTTCCAATACGAGCATGTTCCACGCAATGAAGACCCAAACCTTGCGACCTGGTCACCAATTTTATCATTAGGCATCCCTTGCAATTGGTTAACAAGCTCAAGTATTGTGGGAGGTAGTGTATCTTCAAGATTAATTTTGACAAAAATAGAAGCAGTAGCATTACTTCGATGACGCATGATTAGATTGTATATGTAGTACCAAAAATGCTGATGTTGCCAAAATTTGTTGTCATGGTAGTGAATGAGGTGAAATGCATATTCGTGCATCTCAAATTCATGAATGCGTGGTTGTTTAAGCATTGTTGCACCTGTGGGGAACAAGGTTAGAAAAGACATGGAAAGAAGGACTTCTGTGTTGTACTCATTGATAGGGGAGATGCCTATAGGGGGGGCAATCAATGGAAGGTGGTAGTGGGATATTTGGTATGTGTAACAAGTGTCTAATTTCTTCAACCTCAGTTCTAGCATTAGTTTGTGTTGAAATAAACAAGGAGGATTCTAATTCATAGGGTTCAAATGAATTTGGTGGTTGAACTACACAGGACAAAATTTGTTGATGAGATAATGTATCATTGCTATTAACATGCAGAATCATATGTGAAATGTCTGTTGATATAAGAGGCAAAGAATCTAATGCAATTGGGTTGATTTGTACATCCTTGTAGTATGGGTCGTTTTCCATTTTTGTATTGAATGGAAGAAAGAACACGTGTTTGACTAACAAACAGTTCATATGGATTGTTTGTAGAGTTTCATTTGCGAACAACAAGGATGTCAAGTTCTGATATTAAATGGGGTAGGGATGTGGCAATATTGGAAATGTCTTGTAGGAAGCAAATAGTATGGCCAGCATATTTTTATTGACCACCATGAGCATGTGTCACTTGTAAGATTGGGTTAGAATGACTAATGAGAATTTATTCAACTTGTGTAAGTACTGCAAGGATAGGTGGTTGGATGCCTAGGTTCATATTGTTTTCCAATGAAAAGCGATGGCCTTTTCATTCTAGAATACAGCGAAAACAAGTGTATGCACCATGGAACTTTTTCGTTGCAATACCAGGGTAACATTCTTTGCAAATTGAGCAAACATGCATATCATCTAGTTGTTCCATTTTTTTATGAAATCATTGATGTGCATCATTGAGGCGGGTGTTCGATGGATTTAGCATAGGGGATGGAAGGGAATGTCTGTCGGAAGGTTGGGCAAGAGAAATTGAAGAAGACATATCCACAGGTGGACGAGTAGCTCTGTAAAGAAGACGTTGTTTCTTGTTGTTTTTATCTATGTTATGTGCATATACAACTCTTCTTCATGCATTGGCTTGTTCATTGTCATGATTTGACATAATGCCTATAAGAAAATCGTAAACTTGTTAAAGACGTAGAAGCTTTGATTGTTGTTAGTGACACATTTTCTATATTTATTAACTGCAAAGTATATGGATATAAAACAAAAGATATAAAGCAAATGATAACAGAAGAATGTAGCTTAAAATAATATTTATGGAGTAAGTATTTTTTTTTCAAGTACTAGCTTGATAATTGTAAGAAAGTAGCAATATAGAAGAGCAAAGTGTAGTATGAGAAAGGATATATGAAAAAAAAACATTAAATGTAATTACTGTTATGTACAGAAGAATGAAAAGTTGTGCTAACAAAGAATAGAAGAAAGTTGTTTATTTTATAAATAAACACAATAGCAAATTAGTATTGTATTCAAAAGTTACCATCTAGCTTGTATCAACAATTTAGGTTAAAAACGTTAAGTGATAGCTTGTACAATGGAATTATGAGATTACAAAATGAACTGTTATAAGGGAGTTAAAAGAAATATCTTGCTATGTTGAACTATGAAATAAGGACTTAAAATTGAGAATTGAGGGCATTCATTACAGACAATAAAGGATGCTTAAGTATCAAGTCGAAATAAGGTATGTATTTAAATGTCCATCTGAAATTGTTGATTATGTGTTTTCGACCATGACAATTACAACTTCTAGGCGTGTAATTCCACAGAAGGTATATGTTCTAACTGGAAGAGTAAAACCTAATCGTTTGTTGCAGATCTTTTGAACTATTTCAACAATTGATGCTGCTTCAGGTGAGAGAAGATATAGGTCTTTTGCAGAAATGCCCATGAGTTGGTTTGCATCATCATAAAAAGCTATGACACCATGAAGGTATCCATTTGTATCTTCCAAGTCAACCTTTAGTATGTATCAGTAGTCACATTCAAGAAACTCCCAATCACATTTACCACAATGCCAAATGTATCCAACTTTGTGGGAAATATTTTTCATGCATTGTATACTGTCAACAAAAATAGGGCATGCATGGAAATGAAAGTCATCTACGTTAACATTTGTGATGGTTGCAACAAGAGAGTACCAAATATTTTTTTCAAATGGTTGAATATTTGTATCTCATTGATTGTAATGATTTTACGAGGAGCAAAATGAGAGGAATTGAATTTTCAGCTCAAAGATGGTGATGTTGAATGAAATCCATTGTCATGAAACCATCTCTGGAGAACCACAGTTTCTTCAATGTTTGGGTTTATAAAAATACTAGTGTTGGAAATAGTCCCAACAGTTTTTCCATTAAAATATGTAACGTGGTCGCCTTTGATTGCTACAGCTAGAGGAGTAGCTAAACCGCGAAGGTTGGCAAGCTCGGCTCCTTCAATTTGGCAATGCTCTCCCAAAAGTGTTATGTGAATACTATAGCCTGACATGTCATGGAGTCCAATGCTGTGCCATACAGTTTCAACACCATCTCGTTTCCGTATTGTGGATGTAGGTGAAACTGAAATGACAAGTCCAACAAGATCCAACAAGATCAACCATGGAATTGATAGGTATAGTTTGAATCTCCTCAATAGTTTTAAAGTTAAAGCATATAAAAGTACTAAGGGGTATTCATATAAGCATGGTTGGATGGTTGATGAGGAACCTAGGAAATTCTCATTATGGATTTTTAAATGGTTGAAAAATGGATTAGATGCTTTTGTTGTGCCATTTGATACTATGTACACTATTCCTATTTGTATTTGGTCATACAAAGTGAGTGCCAATTCATTGAATGTAGATATATGTATTTCATCGTGTGAAGCATTAACAAGGTCAAATCCAAACAATTTGCTAGACCCTCATTGGTTGCCATATTGATGTATGTTTTTCTTGAAAATAACTCGACCTTGAATGTTCCAAACTTTGCTAGAAGAGGAGAGTGATGTGAATGGGATAGTCGATGCAGGAAAGGCAGGGTTTTCATTTATTGCGCTAGGAGTTCACTGCAACAGAGGAACTACTCTATGGGGGAAAAGCTATAGGTAAGTGGTAAGGTGCAGGCTCTCCAATAATTGTTGCATCCGCAGTGACAACTTCAAGTGCAAGCAATGCGATAGTCTTGTGAGAAGAACTATGTTAGAGAGTAATGGGAGAGAAAAACATTGGATGCATGAACAGTGTGACATTGATTAAGTGGGAAAAAAATAACGAGGAAATAAAAAATACGTTACATTATGTACAATGTTGCATGTACATTGGGTAACTTTGATTATAGTTCCTTATTTTAGTTGTATATTTTCTACAAGACTACTATATATAATTGGAAGCAATAGCTCATGCTTGTGAAGGCCATCTAAGATAGAAATTTGAAACTGAATAGATGATGAGTTGAGTGATTTCACTTGGTTTAATGAGGAGACCTGTACCAGCGGGAAAATGTTGACAACACCATTTAGCAAGAGTGAAATAGAATCTTCAGTTAGCATAGCCTCCATAACGTGATGATTCTTTTTTCCTGTGGAATGAAACAGGGCATGAACAAAAAAAAATCTATTTGCAATGTAACATATCCATGTGACCTAACTAAAATGCATATATATAAAAAAAATATTCACATGAACATATGACATGAGTTCGGTTATTGTTATTCACTATTTGTTATAAATATTAAATGTGGACTGTCACAAACATAGAACCATGCCTTATGGTTTTTCGAGCTTATAGAAGATATTTTAAACGTCATAAAACAGTTGGAAGAATAGCACAGGACTTCTGGGCCAATGTTTGAATATGTTTTATCTCTGTTTTCTTGGGTGAAAGTCAGAAACCAGAAAGAGAACCAAAAGCTGAGATGAAAGCGCACAACTGAAACTTCGGAAATAGAAAGTTGGGAAAGTTTGAATTTAGTGTTTCTTCCTTCCGCATTCTACACAACGGAAAGCGAAAGTCGGAAAGAAATGTATTTGAACTACAAATGTATCGAAGTTTCGCATTCCACATTCTGTACTTCAAAAAGCGGAAAGCGGAAGAAAAAAGAATTGCACAGAAAAACATGAGAAAAAAAGCGACAAAAACTTTTCCGGCTTCCGCATTCCGCATGGCAGAAAGTGGAAATCGAAAAGCACAGAAAGTTAATTGCAAAGTTGTAACTTCTGATTTCTGCATTCCGCACAGCGAAAATCGGAAGTCAGTAAGAAATTTTGATTGACAAAAAATTGAAAGTTCTGGAATCCGCATAGGCGGCAATTGAAACCTCAGAAATAGAAAGTTTGGGAAAGTTTGGATTTGACGTTTCCAGCTTCCGCATTCTGCATAGCAAAAAGTAGAAATCAGAAAGAAATGTATTTAACTAAAAAAACGTATCGAAGCTCCGCATTCCGCATTTCGTACTTCGAAAAGTGGAAAGCGGAAGAAAAAAGAATTGCGTGGAAAAACACGAGAAAAAAAAGCGAGTACAACGTCTTTTTTGGCTTCCGGATTCCGCACAACGGAAAAAACGGAAGTCAGAAAGCATCAAAAGTTAATGCGAACTTGTAACTTTCGATTTCCGCATTCCACACAGCAGAAAGCTGAAGTCAGCAAGAAAGTTTTATTGACGAAAAATGAAAATTCTCGAATCCGCATAGGTGGAAGGTGGAAGTTGAGAATAGATTTCCCCGATGAGTTGAAACAAATGGATCCCGACATTCTGCACATTGGAAAGTGGAATGCGGAAGGCAGAAGTGGGCAAAGCGAAAATTTTAATAATAAAACTGCTTTGGAAGGCGGAAGTTGAAAATTTTAGTTCAGTTCGGAAACGACTGTTCTGCTTACAGATTGGATCTGTAAGCTTCGAAACGACTGTTATAGTGATTTTTAAGCTTGAGAATGATTGTAAGAGGTTATCAATTTTGATGGCCTTGCAGCTTTAGGATCAATTACTTACCTAAAACGAGTGTAGGCCTAGGAAATTGATAGTGGGGTTTACTAGTCAGTTTCCTAAGAAAACTACAAGTGACATACTTTCCTTTACAACTTCAACATTCATTTAAAGACTTCGGTATTATACATGGACGTCACTAAGCTGGAACGACGAGAGGGTTAAAATATAACCAAATATAAGACTTACTGATTCAAAACATAGCATGAGTATTACACCATTATGAATCCACATAACCAATGCAAGTCACAGTCCTTCTGCAATAGAGAAGGGGTCGCATTCAATTAAAATGGAACAAGGGTGTTTAACCATCTCATAAGCAACACTTTCATTTAGCCGAAAAATTGATACCTATCTATTTATTAAGATTTAAAACACCTATTTACACATATACATATATACCATGAGTTTAATAGACTTGTGGAAATTTAAAGACAGTAATAGAACTTGTATGTAAGGTCAAATACGAAGCAAATTTTTTTCTACCACAATGAATGTTCAAAACATTTAAGCAAACTGAAGGAATACCTGCAAATTTGTTAAGGTTGGAAAACCTCCGTTGGAAACTCTCTAGTGTAAATGAAGCACAGCTAAATCAATATAAGCAAAGCAAAAACAAACATTAAAAAATAGTGGTTACCTGAAGCCTTGTATATATGTACAAAGAAAAGGTCGTGCAACAGCAAACATGGTAAATCTAGTATTGTAACAAGATCTTGGAGATCGTCATAAGGTGAGCCAAATTTAAGATATAGGTCCATGCGTGAATCAAATGACAAGATTTCTTGCATCAATGGAGCAACAATGGATGGATGAAGCATTAATGTGGATTAAGGGACATGGTCAAAGTGTATTTCATCGACTGAAGTAGCAGTGAAACAAAAACACGACCAAATTGAGCCCACAAACTGTGAGCCTAAAGCAACAAAAGGTATGGACAAAATATTAGCCTAAACCCACAAAAACTGCTGGACTGAAACTTTCACAAAATCCTGGGCGTAAAATCTTGGTAAGGGCTATGTCCAATTGAAAGAAATGAAATGCAGTGAAGGGCAGTGAAATCGTGTACAAAAAAAAATGCCAAGACCGGTCATTTAGGGCAATAGATAGAAGTGTAGTGAAAACACGCAAGCCACCTGTCAGAAAAAACACCCTAAACACCAAATGGGAAGAAGGATCCGTAATTGGCAATCTGATCCAAAAGAACTATCCATAAGTCCATCAATCCATTCACATGCAGTAGCGGTCGTTACACAGAGGACACCTGCAGTCTGCGGGACAGAATTTCTGCAATCAAGATTGTAGAATCGGGGACTCAACTCAAGTGCAGTACAAAAAAAACAAAATTAATCAGCATACGTGCATGCAAATACACTGTAGGAGGACATCGAGTCGGTCGTTGATGAACATGGCCATAAGTCCATCAATCCATTCACGCACAGCAAAGACTGTAACACAGAGGACACCTGTGGTATGTGGGACATAGAAGTTTTGGAATCAAGATTGCAGAATTGAGGACTCAATTGAAGTGTAGTACAAAAAAAAAATTAATCAACATACGTGCATGCAAAGAAACTGGAGGAGGAGATCGAGTTGGTCGTCAACAAACATGGCCATGTAAAGTCGTTCAACACACGAGATGCAAGACACGACACCTGTTCAATCCCCATTCTCTAAGCCGAAGAGACACTTGTCGAAATGTTAGTGGCCAAGGAGACAAGGAATATTTTGAGACTGCGTCTCCATTGTGAAACGCCTTCGGTGTAATTATGGTGTTAAAGTTAACTAGGAGTGGTAAATAATTCTTTGCAGGTTAAAGTTAAGTCATATTTGTGAAACATTATCTCATGATGATGATGATAATGATTAACATCTATTGAGACAAACTTTGGTCTATCGAACCTTCAGAAGGATAATACTTGGTTTACTTTCAAATCTTGTTCCTGTGCTAGAAAAGCTTTCCAAGCTCATTATAGTTTTGGCAAGTTGGGAGGTTATAAAGATTTGTATTGTAGCAAATATTATGAAACTCAGATCTAATGTGGGTGTAAGCAAGGCACTCTATGAGAAAGTGATTTTCATCCTCAACGCTCATAGACTCATGCAGATGGAAAACCCTTTCCACCCATGGAGTTTTAGGAATAGACCAATGCCCTGTTTCTCTATGGAGTTCATGAGAGTTCGTTCTAATCTTTTCTTATGTGGGCTAGTTTATATATATATATATATATATATATATATATATATTTTATTTTTTATTTTTTTTGCTTTGTGAATTTTATAAAAGATTTTGATACATTGCCTAGAAATAACATGTGGAATAGGCTAGAGGAGCTTAAGGTTCCTTTTGAGTTGAGATCTGTCGTGATAAGGTTATTCGAAAAGTTTATTGCCAAATTTAAGAATAATGAGAGGTGGACAAGAGATATAAATTGTAATATTGGAGTTAAACAAGGTTGCCCCCTCTCCCCTACCCTTTTTGGCATTTACATTGATAAGCTAGAAAAATGTTTAGAAGAAGCAAGTTGCACCGGTACAATCTTAGTTGGGATAGTTATCATCCTCCTACTTTATGCTGATGATATTGTTCTTATGGCAAGGTGTCCTTCTTATCTCAATAAGCAATTAAGATTTCTTAAATATTTTTGCTCTAACATGGGTATGACTGTTAACACCGACAAGACAAAAATCATGATTATAAAATCTAAGAAAGACACCTATGCAAATTTGATTTATGATAATAGAAATATAGAGGAAGTGACTTCTTACAAGTATATTGGAATTGATATCCATCGCAAGCTCGATTAGAACTATAGCATTGAGAAAATGATTAATGGAGGGTGGAAAGCTTATTTTGGTCTTGAAAATAATTGTAAATCAACCAATTTGGTCATGTGAGATAAAAATAAGTTCCTCTTTGAAACTCTTGTCATCCATATTAGCTTGTATGGTTGTGAAGTATGGAGGTGCAACATTTCTAGAGAATCTTGGAGGAAGATTGAGCAAATCCAGAAGCAGTTTATAACTTATAACCTCAAAAGTAAAAGCAATACGCCTTATCCTATTCTCCTCATAGAAGTGGGTCTTTCCCCTATTGAGAACATGGCTATGACTAGGTACCTGATGTACAAGAATAAGATAAATAACATGGGAAACAAGATACTTCCTAAAATTGCTTTAAATTCAAGTCAAAACCAACTACGTCTCGAGCGGTGTTGGTGTAAAGATACCATGGCTTGGTTAAACCAATGGGGCATTAATGAAAATGACATTTTGCAGAACATTGATAATGTAAAAAATATTATTGCTTCTAAGTTTAAAGAGAAATTATGGTGTGAGGAAAATTTAGTGGTTAAGAGAAAATTAAGATACTATAAGGAGGTCATTAATCCTAACTTGGAAGATCAGAAGTATCTCTTGGTGGTAACTAGCTCACAAAAGAAAATTAATATAGCCAAGATTGGAACGAACTCTCATGAACTCCATAGCGAAACAAGGCGTTGGTCTATTCGTAAAACTCCATGCGAGGAAAGGGTTTGCCATCTTTGTGAGTCTATGAGCGTTGAGGATGAAAATCACTTTCTCTTAGAGTGTCTTCCTTACACCCACATTAGATTCGAGTTTCATAGTATTTGCTACAATACAAACCTTTATAACCTATTTACTTGCCAAAACTATAGTGACTTGGAAAGCTTATTGACAAGTTTTTTGAGCACATGAACAAGATTTTAAAGTAAACCAAATATTACCCTTCTTAGGTTCGGATAGACCAAAGTTGGTCTTAGTGGAGTTAATGATCATCATCATAAAGTTATCTCCTAAAATATTTAATATATATATACAAAAATTTATTGGTAATTTATATTACATAAACAAATAGATTTATTAGGATTTCATATTAAATATAAGTTTTTCTCTAATTAAATTCAATAAAAGTTTTTAGTTTTTTAATAAAAAAATAATACATATTTATTTATAATTTTCAATATAATATATATAAATATATCAAGATTATTTATCAAAACTATGCAAATCACTAATATAAATATTTCAAATGGCTACTAAAATGAGAATATAATATAAAGTAGAAGAAATAAAATACCAAACTTCAAGTTGCTAAGCTATCTCTTTTTTAAATATGTATAATAAGAAATAAAAAATCCAATAAAATTTAACATGAGTGGGTTAAAACCGAGAATAAGTGATTAGTTAGATAATAACGAAATAAAGAATTTGAATCATAATTTACTTATAATTATATAATTTAAAACATAATTAACATAGATTCATTTTAAAAAGTTATTTACTAAGTAACGAAAGAGATAAGAGATGTGAATTTTTCTTTAAAAACAATAATAAATGTTAAAATAATTGTTACACCTCAAAAATAATGATAAATATTAAAATAATTGTTATAATTGTAGATTTGTTGATAATAATTATTACAAGTTTCATAATTTTCGGTTTCTCCTTTACATAAAGTATGTAATATAATATTTATAGTTTTAATTTATTTAATTTATATAGTTTTATATATATTGGTCTAAATATTTTAATTCTAATTTAACTTGACTTATTATTTTTCATGAAATTACACATAAATTATTTAAAAAAATATTAAATATTTTCTATTTTATAATTTCAATATAAAATTAATATGGAAAATAAGTCAGCCATGAGTCAAAGCTTTGGAGTTGGCTAATCTCTAGACCATTTGCACCTTTTCACGCAAGTTTGGCCACTTGTTGAAAATGGATTTTCAGTGTTAGAATTGCAATTTTTATTGCAGAAATGGATTCAGGACCGTGGATTACCTAAGGGACACCCAGATTATGCAATTCCAATCACTGAAAACTACCTTTTGAAACATTTCCATCGAATTTTGGCCAAAAAATTCGCAGAAATTTAAGTGCAAATGATCTAAAGTTTATCCTATCTTGTATACCACATGTGTAGAAACATATGAATCATAATGTTGTTTCTCACGGAAGCCCCGACACCTTTGTAAGCAAAATTTTATAATTAAATTTTTTATTGAGTAAGTGGAATTATACTTTTTAGTAACTTGTTACTTATTTTTTTATTTTAAAAAAATTCAAATAAAAATTACCAAGTTCATTTACTTTTGCAAATTCTTAAAATTATAAAATTATTATTTATTTTTAAAAAATCCAATTAAAAATATGATTTCGTCCACTTTTTACCAGTTCTATGAGTTCATCCACTTTTTAGGAGCTCTATTTTATTTTATTTTAAATGAAATAGAAACTAGCATACCCCCAAAGTGGGGGAAATGAAACACCGACAATATTTTCAGTATGTTTTAAATGAACAAAAGTTATGTGTATGTAGATATACAACGACTATTGGATGGAATATTAAAATTAAAATACATCACAAAAGAGACTTTACAAATGGAAATGGAATTTAGGTCAACTGCTATCAATGCATATGTAAAAGAATAAGAAAAGAAAACCCCCAAAATTTTGAAATAATGTTATCACGATAATGCCACCAATGAGCAATATAGATAAATTAAAACACCCTTGGGTTCACTAATACAAGTGGTAATGGAAGTGGAATCCCAATCATAAGCAACGAAAGTGGATCATTGCAAAGTAGCAAGTCGGAGTGTTATAAGATTGACCGAGTTTTTCATCAAATCCGAAATAAAATGGCCCCAACATGACAGACAGAGTAACACTAACGTTAACGGATTAATTACGAAGATTTGTAGTGTGGCTTGCCCAACATTCTATAACAATCATGTTAAATAACTTCCAATATTTATTAACTACCACTAGATTCGACATAGTGGACCCGTTAGACAATGTCGATTCATGCATGGGTCTAAATGGTGTGAATGCACTTGTAGGGTCTGATGTTTGACCCATCGATGTTGTAGTTGCATTATCTACAGTAGAGAAATTTGGAGGAACGTGAGGAGCTGATAAGATTGGAATGATCACTTGGTCAATTAATATATATCTATATCTCATAGAGAGTATCTGTTTGCTCTTACTTCCTACTATCATATCATCCGTTTTAAGCGCTATAAGGTCTAATGAGTTAATGAAGGAGATTTCCTTTATTTTCTTAAAACTTTGGATTGGGGCCTACCTTTCTTAAGTTGTTGGATTAATGACCTTCTTTTAGGAGAACCATATGTGAGCCCTCAACATATAAAAATCCTTGAATTCTAATACAATATATTAATGGATAAATATAACAATCCTTAATTAAAAATCATTTTTAAAATATGACATGCTAACTCCCTAAAAAGAATATATGCACATATATGAGTCCCATAACATATATAAATCTATATTCTGGTTTAAAATACCAAATGCTAATTGCATTGGCATCTGAATAGCCCATTTCTCCACCTATGGCTAACTCTCATCCTTGATGACATAGAACATCTAGTCATAAGCACCATAGCATTTCTTTGCTCCACGTTACCATTCGCTCATAACAAAAATAGAGAGTATAAGTCATTCATTTAGTAAGTCTACAACTACCACCTCAGTCAGTGACTGCCATAAAAAAATATGACCCAAGACAGAATGTCCGGCTTAGAGCTAAGTGACCTAACTATTTATCTCTCAACCTACATATGGTTGAGATTAAATGAGACATAATTCCCCTATATTTAATTCTTATGTAAATTTGAATTTTATCTGAAGACATCTCCATTATATATAATATTCAAAACGTTCACATAAACATTAGCTATATTTCTAATTCATTTCACTTTTTTTTGGCTAGACTTTAAACGAGACCCTGAAGTAGCTGAAGTGGATTTTTCATCATTTTTGGGCGTGATCGCATGTCGTCTGGTCTATACATCGCCTTCTGCCATAGTGAGTAAAATTCAATGCTAGTTGCGTCCTTTCCAACGCCTAATCTTTCAGCTGTTGTTTTTCTTATATTTTGACAGCCAAAGTATTCAAACAAGCACAAAATAACTTGGTCAAATCTCTGTTGTCGCTACCATTTGGAAATTACTTGGGATTGCCCATTAAACAACATTGAAATCATATCATTTGCCAACAGCCAACAGCTGCCCTTCTTTTTCCAGGATTGAAAGCAGTTTACCAAGGAGCTAATGAGGAGACCAAGCAAATTTGTTTCATCTGCCAGAGACGACCATGGAAACCTCCTCCACCAGATCCTTCTTCATTTTACAATGCATTTTGGACTAATCAGCAAAATTGACATTATCCTTCTCAGAATTGGTATCCTCCCATGCCTTGGCAGAAATGGGCACCTAAAAAAACCCAAAGTCATCATTGGCAACAGGGTTGGCGACGCCCTTTGGAAACCTACAACAGTCAACCCCACAAAATCCTCAACAGCATCAACAACAGTTCCAATTGCCCCAGCAGCAATTACATCTGCTTGCGAATAACCCTCCACCAAGACGAGTTTCGAGTTGCTTTCTGTCAAGTACATGTATCTCTTCTTTATTGTCGACTTGTCGCCTGTAACATATGAAAGATCATTAAATACGAGATGGACATTGTTTAGATTGCGTGATTGAGATACTCTTCATTCACATTCATATTCAAATTTAGCTTGCCACAAACATTGAAAATAACTTGATTCTTCGTGTAAACGTTGTAGGATAGAAATGCCATCCTATATAAAGCATGAAATAGATGTAGAACTTACACATTCTTCTGAATTTCTCCTTGAGCTCTGTCATATGCTCGCTGATGGTGATTTTGAAGTAGTAATCCGGCTAACTGCTCTGATCGATCGCATTGGGTGGAGTGGCAGTACCGATAACGAGGATCGTGGCGGGGCCATCTGCCTTCTAAGCCTTCCTGAATGCCTCCAAATATTTCATCAATCCCTCAGTCATGTTGTTGTTCTTGCTCTTGCTATTCCCCACTCGGCGCCCACGCACAGCAGCACAAAATTGAATGCCTGAACTGTGGTTGGAACTGGAGCGTGCAGGCAGAGAAGCTCGGCGCGGAAAAGGATTGGAGGTTGACTAATCTACATTGCCCTTACTCTGTTTATATGAACGAGGGGTAGACCGTAGACTCCGTCGTTCCCTGCCAACAGCTGTTGTTTAATAAATTTAATTACATACAGGGGGCGGTTCCTGATTAGCCAGCGATAGACGACGAAAAATCCAAGAGAACCGTCTTCTTAATAACACCTTCGGTGTAATAACTATGTTTATCCATTTTTACTTGTAGTAAAATGAGATCATTAACTATCACAATTATGGAAGATGGAAATTCAAGTCGACTATTTTTTTTTTCAAAAAAGAAAAAAAATCGTGTCTTTGATATTCATATTGAATCAAAGGGCATAATACAAAACTGGTGTGAAACCAATACAGACATCAGCAAGTATGATGTTTTGAGTCGGCAGGTAGAAGGGTCAAGACCATAAAAGGTCTATACTCAACATACAAAGGTAGGGAGCATAAAGATCCCTTGAGAGACAAACAACCATCTATCCGAGAGCACAAGGAGAATCCAGAAGACCCCTCCAGGAGGACCCTCTACATTTGCTCAAAAACGTATCAAATAAGTTCCAAACCAGTACCATAAAAAGAGAAAGAGCCCAGCGCTTGTACTAAAAACATAAACTCAGAAGATTTTATAATCTCCATACATAATGACATAATCTTCATATAACTCAGATATATGACATAGGCCTGAGTCGAGATCCAAGGCCTCTTTGGAGAAGCCATCCGCAGTCTGATTGTGCTCTCGGTATATGCGCTGCAAGTCTAGGCTAAGAAATTTTGGCATCATTTGTCTAATGGTCTCACACCAGTTATCAAGAACCAGGCAGGACAATGATGCCCAATGCCCAATTAATAATAACTGATGAATCTCCAAAGATGTGCAGAAATGGAAGCCCAAAACAATTTGTCCAATACAAGAGGACCCAGAAAGCTAGAAGTTCAGCTTTGGTATTAGTGCTCGAACCACATCCCAGTTTGATGTGAAAAGAGTGCACTTTATTGATAGTTATGAGGACGCCTACACCCCCCTTCCCAGCCGAAGCTGCCTCATCGAAGAACCCCACTGGGTAAATCAGCTCCAGAGGAGGCCCAATAATCCTGGACTTGGCTTTCCTCTCCAGAACAAGAAAACTCTGCATAAGAAGACTAGTCATGTTGGAGAGAACTCCCAGAGTTCTGGAAATCATAAAAAATGATCTGATTTCTAGTTTTCTAGATACACCAAAAAAAAAATAGGGCAGATAGAGTTGCATGGGATTGATCCTAGCCCAGTTTTCCAAGAGTGACCCAGGAGATACACCCGATACAAGCCAAGAGCATTGAAGGGAGCAACTCAGAGCAACAAATAATGATCTTGTTATAGAGCAATCCACAAAAAGATGATGAACAGATTCCTCCCTGGAGAGGCATAAACCACAACGACCCGGTCCCTGCCAACCCTTGGCCATCAAGTTGTCCCAAGTTAAGACACGATTCTTTAAAGCCAACCAGACAAAGCACTTAATCTTTAGTGGAAAGGATAAGTCCCACAACGCAGATAGTGGTTTGTCCATGCATGGACACAGATGAGAACTGACAATCAGATCATATGCAAGGGCAGCAGTAACCCTGCCCGATTTTTTATTGTGTGCCCATATCAGCGAGTCCAGTTCCCGTCCCAAACAAATGCCACCAAGCTGCAAGCCCGAGATATAAGCATCCCACACAGACTTCCAAATGCCCCCAAGTTCCAGGTCCTCAGCTGATAACCACAGCGAAGGAGAGCCCACAAAGGGGTGCCACGCGTGCTATAAAGAAGTGATCCCATAATCTTTTAGGTAACTAATCAGATCAGGATCAAAATATATGCAAGGTGAAACACCAATGACAGGGTCAACACCAATACAAACATCCACACCATTTCCAACCTTCCAGCTAAGACATCTGCCAATCCAAGGGAGGGTCTTGATAAAACCATTCCAGACAATGGAGGAGTTTCTGAATGCGAAATTTTTATCTCGAAACCAGTCTAGCAGAGACTTCTCTTTTAGATATTTTGGAGAGAGAACATGATTCCAGATACCTGATTCATTTAAGGCCTTCCAAAAGCTACTGAGACTTAACGAAACACTGAACCAGGGTAAATGTTTTATGCCCCAACCCCCAAAAGCAATAGGCCTGGCAAGCAACTGCCAATCCACCAGATGGAATCGAAATCTATTCTTACTTGAACCCCAGAGGAAAGAGAATATCAATTGACGCAACTTATTCAAAATAGAGACAGGAATTGGCGCTAGAGCGAGCCAATAGTCAGGTAAGCTTGTGAGCACAACCCTGATAAGAACAAGTCAACCTCCAAGATAGAGCAATTTATAAGACCAGTACCCAATTCTTCTTTCAAAATTCTTCAAGAACCAGAGCCAGTCCTTTACCTCATAACCAAGCGGTTTGATATAGTACCCCAGATACTTAAATCCCTTATGAATGGGTTCAACGATGTAAGGCATAAAAAGACGGATATTATCCAAAACACCCACCTCCAAAGCATTGAAAAGAAAACTAGACTTATCCACACTAATACACATGCCAGAGGCAGTGCAAAAGGTCTCAAGAATCACCTCAAAGGCCATCCATTCCAACAGCGTGCCTAGACCGAAAAGCACCACATCATCTGCAAAAAGAAGGTGAGTAAAGGTGAGTGAGGCAAAAAACTTGATGCCTCTGATCAAACCACCAGCAATGGCATCCTTGATGAGTAAGCTGAGACCCTCTATGAACAAAATAAATAGAAGAGGGGAAAGAGGGCAACCCTCCCTGACACCTCTTGAGGAAGCAAAGAAACCCGAGGGTGATCCAATTATGAGCAAGGAAAAATTTGCTGAAGAGATACACCCCAGAATCCAGTTCATACCCAGGAGGGGAATGCCAATCTGCAACAAAATGAGTCTCAGGTATGCCAACTGGTTATAAAGTACTTTTGCTTATCAGTAGCAATGTGGCTACAAAAACTTAGAGGTAAATTATTGGGAATTTTACTTGATATTTTAAAACTAACTCCTAAAGAGTGTTAGTATGGAGTAGTGTTACACTTAAAATACTTAAGGAACTAGCTGGGTAGATGTTTTAACCTTTTTATGTTATAAATTTTTAATAAACAATAACTTTAATTGATTAATAGAATAAAAAATATTATCATCAATATAAATGATTGCTTAATCTATATAATTTATTGTTAATATAGCTATTATATTAAATTTGATAAATATATTAATTCAATGCAAGATATCATAAATTTTTAACAAACAATGATATGAATTTACTATTAAGTTAAGAAATAAAATAATCAAAGAGCATAAATGATTATTTACTATATATATACTATAAAGAGATTATATTAAATTTGATAAATATAATAGTTTAATGTAAGATACCGTTTTATATACTAGTCATGTATTGAGTATGATTATACAAGTCAATCCCATACAACCCTAAAAAGAGAACACACTACCAATTATGGAGTTTATTTTGTAACACTAACTATATATATATATATATATATATATATATATATATATATATTATCAAATGATGAAAATACTTGTTAGTCATGATTTTCATGCACAATGGACGCGTTTCATCACAACCTCTTCTCTAAAATCAAGTACGCAATGACATGCACTTAATTAAATTTGATCACAAGTACAATTCCTAAGAAGACTCAATCAAGTTTGATCATCCATGGTGTCTTTCATGCATTCCCTCTAGGATGTGATCTAGCTCCTTGACTTGTAGTTAAGGTACTAGGGAGATTGTTATACCACACTAGAACCAAAGAGATTTGAGATGGGAACTAAAGGGTTAGTTTTACAAAGGTTTAACATCGGCCATGAATGAAAGATTTGGTATGACAAGGTATGGTGTTGTTCATGCAAGAAGAAGGCACAACATACACTATGGGAAGTTAAGCATGATGATGCTCCAACATAAAGAAAACTAGTAAGGATCTAATGCAAGGTAATATCACACTCATTCATAAATTAATTATTTCTCATTTTGCAGGTTGAGAATGGACACCATTATTGCAAAATTAACAATGAAATTGCATGTTTGTTGTTTCTTTATTTGAGGTCTTAAGTTAAAAAAGAAAATCTATGGGAAGCTTTAATTGTAAGTTTAGTTACACCCATGTTATAAAAATCTTTATTTTGATACTTTCATAAGTGCATAAAATCTTTTATTTTTAGAAGTTATAAAAAGTACTTAGTTTTATATTTTAGAAAGGTTACTTGTGCATCTAGTAGATGAGATTGAGTTGGTTAGTGTTGTGTCTACAAGGTGCATGTTCTAAGATCATCTTAAAGAGGTATATGTAAATACATGGAATGATAAGAAGTTGTCCCGTCTAGAAGGTTTTATGGTTGAAGGATATATCCTTCATGAATACTTCTTATTCCTTAATGAATGCTTGGATAAGTGCTATGTTGATGTACTACATATATGAGACATATGGTTGTGGAACTGAAATAATGGAAGAGTCTCTTCAAGGAAAAGGGGCCTATAAGAGTCTAAGTATGTGATTAAGTCCAAACAATATAACACTAATTTATTTTATTTAATTAATATCTACTTTTGTTTCTTTATATTTTTCATTCCACTAATCATGTCAAATTATTTTTAAGTAACCATTGAAATTTATTTTTAAGCAACTAATCATGTCGACTTCTATTGAAGCAACCATGAGAAAAGAGGATGCAATCAATAAGCATTAAGAATTGCCTCAATCAGTGTTAAGTAGTTGAAGAGTTATGAGAAGAAAGGTTTGAAGTTGAAGAGTTATGCTTATTGTGTATTTGTATTTATCCACAATACTTTGTTAATATTAATACACATATCAACTATGTTGGAAAATTCAAATAAAATATTAATACAAACTGTATATATTTCTTTGAAATGACAATCTTCTAGTATAAATTATTTGAGTCGTATGATAAGAGATTGAGAAGACTTGATTAAAACCTATGGTTCATATACCATAGAGTCCTCCCAATTGTCATTGGAGAACAAAGCAATGTATATTTCCCCATAGCATTATGAAAATGTAATTTTTGTGTGTGTTTATTTGTGTGTGTGTGCATGCAATGCCCCATTTTTTCATTCGAATTTGACATTCTTGCGACCTTATTATTTGAGGGAATTTAGTTTTGAATGACTCGATTATGTGTGGATTCAAACCTAGATTTTCATGTCATGTTATTATTTCAGGGCATTCATTTTGAATGACCCTGCCATGTGTGGAATTGGCACTTTGATTATCAAAGAAAATTGTTTGAAATATATCTATTGTGATACCATGTTATGATGATGACCAGTTATTGTGTTATTTTTATATTGAGAAATGGTTTTAGCGTTGATTGAATGTTTATATGATATTGTTTTTTATGATGATTGAAAATTTATGAATGATATAAAATAATGAAATGCATATGATTATGTTATGGATAGCATGTACTCTGATGGGTCATAAAGTGTGACAGGAACAGAGGTACATGTGACGCTATGATGGTGTTGATACCACGTGGACTCTGGATTGTGCAATGCCCCATATTTTGACATTTGGTATTTAAACTCTAATATGAATTAACTCAACATTTTAATTGTTTATTATCTATTTGACTCAGTTACTTCCATTAAGACTATTAGTTTATGAACATATGGACTCCCTAGATATGTGGATAGCAAATGGAACTTATGATTGTTGTTTTATCAATGTTGATGAATATGTTATGTCATTTGAACATGCAATTGAATATGGAATATTGATATTTGAATGTCAATTGAGTTGTACTCTGATATATAACAAGTACAATATATATTCAAATATACTTACATGATTATATTAAATGTTGTTTTAGTGACATGGATTAACACTTGAAAGAGTTGAGTATGGTTATACATGAGCTATATGTGAGTGGTGAACTAACCCACATGTTGATTGGCTACGAGATAGCCAGATTCTTCTAGTGCTAAGGGGCATGAGATGTCTTGGACATCGGGAGGATAATGATGTTATATCCATTTTTATGTTGTTTAATTTTGAATATCAATATCTCTATGACTTATGGGTGAGTGTGAGTTTTGTCAGGATCTATGACTTGTCCAAAGTGGTTCTTCAATGACGAAACCCCTTAGAACAGTGATGACATATTAGAGTTGATGTAGGGTGTTGACCATAGTACTATCAGGGGGGTGGAGGAATTTCCCATCATTTATCCCTCGAAACCCAGAGTCGTGGGGGGTTGTACTGAGCACGCTCCCCTAGACATGTGATGACAACTAGTGGGTGACTGCTTGGGAAGCTTGGTCGATTTGTAGGACTCGAAACTCCCGCTTACAAATTCCATATGTGGTTAGGTTGGTGTAGCCGACACTACAGTATATTCCAGCAGAGGATGGGATGGCGAGGTTAGGAGATGGAAGTAGTGGTGATTAGGTGGTTTGAGTATTGATGGGGATGGATGGGACCAATGACGAATTGGATGGTGTTATTCATTGATAAAAACCATGATGATTATATTCTTGATGCTTCATTATGTTTATGTAATTCATTTTTGTTACTTTTGTATGAATGATTATGAATGAGAAATGACGCATTGATTATGTTGGTCTTTTCTATGTTGTCTGCGAACATATAATAATTATGCATTAAGGAATTAAAAGTGATTATTAGTACCCATGCTTAAGATGTGTGTTGGACACACATACGTCAATTCGTTAATACATTACTATGATTGGTTAATTAATGAATACGTTAGCATGGTTATATTAATTTTTAGTAACTTGGTTGGTGAATCATTGTAGTATTACTTATGTATTGAATGTATAGATAAGTGTTGATATATATATATATATATATGAGTTTGTTGACTGGTTCATTATAGTTTGGATTTGAATAAACTAATTGGATTATTGAATAATATACATAATTATATAAATATAATATGGCATATATCATAATTACGCCGAAGGCGTTTTCCCTAAGGAGATGTAGTCTCGAAATATTCCCCGTCTCCCTGGCTAATGGCGACTCGACACATGTTTCCCATTTTTTTTTCCATTTTTTTACACAGGGTTTCTTAATCGAGTCTTTCACGCGGTATTTTTTCATTTTCTGTTTTCACGTTTTAGCAAGTTGTCTGGATGAGACTATTTGAGTCCAAGAGTAGCATCCATACTGATTTGGCTTTGGCCTGTGTTGGAATCGACGGCCTCAAAGAAAAGTTTCTATTCAATGTACATATTTTCTGGGTTGTACACTATTCAACTACAAACAATTTCCTGATAAGATTTACTTATGTTCTTCAATCTGTATTCAATCTGAGGGATTCTGAAATCTCTGATAATTGACTA
Organism: Pseudotsuga menziesii; assembly: GCA_001517045.1. Lineage (NCBI taxonomy): Eukaryota > Viridiplantae > Streptophyta > Pinopsida > Pinales > Pinaceae > Pseudotsuga > Pseudotsuga menziesii. The sequence goes on from LPNX011098900.1 coordinate 118,347, forward strand.
CTATTACAAATGCTCAACCCGTTGTTGCATGTACACTTTAACGCTTTGAATTTTTTTTTACTACTGATAGTGCTCCTCCTGTTAGTTTCAAAATTAGATTTCTTTTTAGGAATACAAAGACATGCTACTGGTGAAATTGTAAACTACATAGCTGTAGATGCATATCGTTTTGGAGAGTTTCCATGGTGGCTGCATTATGCTTGGAATTACCATAGTTGTTTAAGGTTTACATTTGAGAACCTCAAAATAAAAGAAGGAAAATCATATTAAAAAAAAGAATCTGGAAGCTTTAAATTTAGAAATAAATAATATTTACCAATAAATCTTAATTATGGATGAACAGAAAAATAACCAGGGAGAGAGGTTCAACAATAAAACAAACGAATCCCAAATAATGGTATGAATATCTAAAAACTCGGTGAGTCCAACAAATAAAATAATCAAACCGTAGATAGTATTTAGTTCATGTATATATTTTAGGTTATATGGTATTGGAAGGCACATGTATGAGCCAATTGCTTTATAAGTGTATTGGATGGTAATATTTTTAAGGTTAGATGTTATTGGAAGGTGATTTTTTTTAAATAATTTGAAATTGTAACCTTCATCTCTTCTATAATTGTATTGACTGTAAAGATCGTTATAAGTGTACCAAATAATTATTATTATTTTTGGCAGAAAATTCCAACAATGGATCCCGTGAATTAAGTAATTTGTCAACTCGATCCACCAATTTTGATAATTTAGATATAGATTCAGATCTAACATAACACATATGTTATGACACAAATGTTATGAGTCAAACCAGAGTTGTGCTATTACAAACAAAAATCTGAAATTAGATCTGAAAAAATTGAAACCTAAAAACAAATCAAATTTTGAAACTAACAGGAGCACGACCAGTAGTAATTTTTTTTTCAAACTTTCTCAAAAAATATGTACATTGAATAGGAACTTTGCAAGTAATTTAATAGTAATTTATTATTTGCAAGTTTTCCATCCCGTAACCCACATCTCGAAATTTCGGAATGCAAGATGCGGGAGCATTTTTGTAAGTATTGTGTGTCACCCCACAACCCGCATCTCGAAATTTCAGGATGCGGGTTGCGGGATGGAAAACTTGCAAATAAAGCACGCCCATGGTTAAAATTAACACTTGTAATATATATTAATAACATATTATCTACTTAATAATTAAATCAATTACCTTTTATATGAATAACATACATATATTAAATTCAAAACAAAAAAATACTTCAAATATAAAATTTCAAAACAAAAAATACTTCAAATATTAAAAGGTTTTTATGGCATACATTGTAATTATTTGGCATACATTGAAATTATTTGGATTTCATTTTTTTAGTTACCCAATACAGTGGAGATCCGAAAATGAATAAATGCGTATATGTGGATTTGAATTACTATATGCTTGTTTTATTTATAATTCAGAAAATTTATCCATTGTTTTCAATGAGTGGTTTTACTCTCCACCATTTGATAATCACTTGTCACCATCAATTAAAGAAGGATCGACTTGGAAATGAAATGAGCATCCAGGATTACGATCGAGACATCGATGCTTGGTTTAAGTTACAAGGAATTGACAACTTTGATAATGCAACTGCATGCAGATCGGAGTTTATGGCTGTAAATGGTATGTTGGTTATGTACTTAAGTAGAAAGCAAGAGTATGAAGTTAAATACGTTGAAAAAACTACCTGAACAAAATAGAAGGTGGGAATTTGTAACAATATTTTTCAACCATAGTACATAAAGGAATGAAGAAGTGGGGATTATAATAATGTCATGACTGCTGCAGCCGAAATATGACTAAGAAAGAGGTTCATCCTCATTCTTCATTTATAAATAACAATGCTACAGATGATAGAACCGTCTCTAACAATTACACATCTAGAGAGGAAATTCTTAATGATCTCCTTTGTTCACTTTAACACTGAATTATAAGAAAAATACTTTACAATATAACCTAAGATAAATTGTTGGTGTGGAAATCTCTGTAACAATACACAACCTTTTGGGATCAAAACCCTCACTCATAGAAGGGTAGAGCCTTGAGCAGAACAATTGAAAACAAAAAACTGTTCTCGAAGTAACCTTTCATTAACCTTTGATATTTGGAGCCATGGAATACTTTAAGAACCATATACGATTTTTCTAGATGGCAGGAGTAAGTGTGGTGTGCCAGAGTCAATGCTTTTCCTTCACTTCCCTAGGTGAGCTGAAGAAGAAGTTGAAATTTGATCCTTGTTGTTATTGTTGAGCTCAAACACTGCTATGATGTCCGACAGTACCCCAAAAATGAAAAACGTAAATGAGCTCAATTCTATGCCTGACCTTTACAGATATTAAATTCCTTTGAATCTTGAAAACCCTCAGTGCTTAGGTATCTGCACAGTCATGACCTCCGCAGCAAAAAAATGGTACAATCAATCGGGAAAAATATATAACCTAGAATACTTGCAGTGCAGTAAACCAACACAAATATCATTCCCCCAAATGACCAGGAAATCCCCAAAATACCAATGTTTCCATAGGAAGTCTGCTTCTGAATGAAAATTTGTCAAAAATTCAAAAAGTATAATGTTAATCGTCATGGATGGATTTAAATGAGCATTGAAGAAACCATAAGGATCATTGTTGCTATTATTGTTATCACTAGGTGTACTACTATTATCAGACAATATTCTTACCCCAAAAAATGGTAAAGCAACACTAAGATTGGAAGATTTTTCCTTGACAAACAAATCAAAACCTCCATCATTTGGAACTGTTTTTTCCAAGGTTAATCGTCTTCTCTTCACTAACAGTATCACAATAGCTTACAACGAAACTTCCTGAACAAGGCAAGGAAGAACCGTACGACATAACCATTAATCAACTTGCAACCTCTTGGAAAGATTCCATTCGCCAGACCAACGAAGAATATTTAGGACTTGTCTCCATTGTTTAAATCGGCGTAATTGAATTTAAAGCTTGCAGAATTGGGGACCGCTGGTAATTAAATTTAGTAGGTTGTCTGAAAGAGATTATTTGAGTCCAAGAGCAGCATCCATACTACTTTGGCTTTGGCCTTTGTTGGAATCGACGGCCTCTAAGAAAAGTTTCTATTTAATGTACATATTCTATGGGTTGTACGCTATTCAACTACAAACAATTTCCCGATAAGATTTACTTATGTTCAATCTGTATTCAATTTGAGGGATTCTAAAATCTCTGATAATTGACTACTATTACGAATGCTCAACCCGCTGTTGCGTGTACACTTTAACGCTTTGAATTTTTTTTTACTGACGATAGTGGTCCTCCTGTTAGTTTCAAAATTAGATTCGTTTTTAGGAAGACAAAGACGTGCTACTGGTGAAATTGTAAACTACATAGTTATAGTATTTAGTTCATGTATATAATTGTTGGGTAAAATTATTGCTATTTATTTACCTTCAATTTAATTGTCAACCAGGACACGTAAACTTTGAGTCACTACACTATATGTGCAGGCAAAATGGTTTCAAGCTCATGCCTAGGGTAATTTTGATTTGCTCATAGACAAAGCAACATAATGTAATCTATGAAACTATTACTCTATTGGACAATCAATACCAAAAGTTGTTGAGTCTAACCTAAGGAAAGTGAATCAGGTTGTTGATCCCTGTTTTACAATCTACAAACTTGTCAAATCCAATGCAATCTACAGCAATCTCGAATTATGCTACTTGTTGATCTATTCCTTAAAACAATCAACCAAGCAAGTAGATAATTTATTAAAGGCAAACCCTAATTTCAAACTTGCCTACAAAATGAATACTCTGGATCAATATTAATGGTTTTATATCTTTCTAATATTACATCTAAGACTACATTCATCACCTGTAAATAATCTTATGATGTCTCTTCTTAACCCTAAATCATACAAACACTTACCATTCACAAGCTAGCATTAAACTTGTCTTTCTGCTAAAAATGGGTACACTCTACTTGCATTCTATGCTCACAAAAATGTATTGAAACTTATTCAGACAACACACACTTCACTCTCATTTGCATGTTCTACAAGACTTATATTCAAACCATAGGAAACAATGCTGTCACCTATTAATGAATTGTGATTCTTTTCCTTAATTTCATTCAATATCATGAAATAAACAAAAGCATAACTCCAATCCCTATATAGCCAATTCGAAATGCTATCTGGAAAACCCTAAAAACTCTATAAACTCAAATCTCTAAAACCTCTGTGAATTCAATAAATACTGCAAGTTCTTTCAAATTCTTTAAAAGCAATACAATACAACCCTTTAAAATACTCCACAGCCTTGTAAACTCTATAACCTAAAATGATTCTAGACAAGGATTGTAACCATCCAATAATCGATATCACTCTGGAAGTAAAGAAGTCTGAAATCCAAATCCAACTCTCACGACTCTGCTAAATTGAACCTACAGGCCAAATTGAATACAATCAAACTCATCACACATATTGTAATGACATCGAATAGTTTAATGTAAGTATGAATATCATTCCCAAATCACAAGTTATTTAAAAAAACATTAGCATACATTCATAAAAAATGGTATCAAAATATGCAATATAACTTCACTTACAACAGTAAAAACAACGTTTATACACAGATGATCAGAGTTGAAGGTGGGCCCTGCCTTCAACACCTACGAATCTGGAATTAAAACTTTAAGAAGATAAACGCAGCTGTTGATCAATTAATAAAAACCAGAGTTTACAGTGTCTTCTACCTATCTTGTCCTTCTAAGGATTTATTTATACATCAATAGATGGATAAGATCCATCCCAAAAATCAGAAATTTGTGCAACCACCCAGAAAACGACCAACACCAAAATATGGAAAAACCACGTCTGTTCCGGAAAGGATTTCTACACATTCGTTCAGAAATTATGAAAATTTCCCATGCTTAGGGGTAAACGGAGCCATTTATGAAGTGGGTTTTGAACCGTTTTGATTAATTCCCCACCGATTGCTCAGAAATTGAGCCCGAAATCAGGTTCCTGATTAATGACGGGAATGCCATTGCCAAATTGCTTGAGATTAGGGCCATGACTTCTGGAGGAAACAGAGCATGTGAATGATGACTGATAGCTCAAAATCCATATTGAAACGACCAAGCATAGTTTTGGACAAATGAATCCCCCAAATATCTGAACCAATCAATACATGCTCAGTGAGTGCCGGAATGAGTGTCGGATCGAGCAACCAAAAGAACCACTGCATGGGAAACAAACCTTTGGAAAATAATCATAGTTTTATTCATAATTTGAAATCCATCAAAATAATGAATAAAATAACTAAAAAAAATAAGAATTTTACCTTGCTTAAAGTTTTGATGTATCCCCTTCAAAATATATAGTTGAGCACAATATATACAACAAAATGAGATCAAAATCACTGGTTCCTTTACAAATTTGAACTAGAAATTGGATTGTAGATGGACAAAATAGGAGGCCATCAATAATATTTTAGGTTATATGATATTGGAAGGTACACGTATGAGCCAATTGCTTTGTAAGTGTATCGGATGGTAATATTTTTAAGGTTAGATGTTATTGGAAGGTGTTTTTTTTTAAATAATTTGAAATTGTAAACTTCATCTCTTCTATAATTGTATTGACCATAAAGATTGTTATAAGTGTACCAAATAATAATTATTATTTTTGGCAGCAAATTCCAACAATGGATCCCGTGAATTAAGTAATCTATCAACTCGATCGATCAATTTTGATAATTTTGATATAAATTCATATCTAACTTAACGCATATGTTATGAGTCAAACCATACTTGTGCTATTACAAACAAAAATCTGAAATTAGATTTGAAAAAATTGAAACCTAAAAACAAATAGAATTTTGAAACTAACAGGAGCACTATCAACAGTAAAAAAAAATTCAAACTTTCTCAGAAAATATGTACATTGAATAGAAACTTTGCAACTAATTTAATAGTAATTTATTATTTGCAAGTTTTCCATCCCGCAACCCGCACATCCCGAAATTTCGAAATGCGGGATGCGGGAGCATTTTTGTAAGTATTGTGTGTCACCCCGCAACCCGAATCCTGAAATTTCGGGATACGGGTTGCAAGATGGAAAACTTGCAAATAAAGCACGCCCATGGTTAAAATTAACACTTGTAATATATATTAATAACATATTATCTACTTAATAATTAAATCAATTACCTTTTATATGAATAACATACATATATTAAATTCAAAACAAAAAAATACTTCAAATATAAAATTTCAACACAAAAAATACTTCAAATATTAAAAAGATTTTATGGCATACATTGTAATTATTTGGCATACATTGAAATTATTTGGATTTCATTTTTTCACTTACCCATTACAGTGGAGACCTGAAAATGAATAAATGTGTATATGTGGATTTGAATTACTATATGCTTGTTTTATTTATAATTCCAAAAATTTATCCATTGTTTTTAATGAGTGGTTTTACTCTCCACCATTTGATAATCACTTGTCACTGTCAATTAAAGAAGGATCGACTTGGAAATGAAATGAACATCCAGGCTTACGATCGAGACATCGATGCTTGGTTTAAGTTACAAGGAATTGACAACTTTGATCACGCAACTGCATGCAGATCGGATTTTATGGATGTAAATGGTATGTTGGTTATATATCATATGTGGAATATGGATCATCTGAGATTCTTAGTAATTGAGATCAATGAAAAACTTCAAACAGGCTTGGCAATCGATGTTTTATTGAAATGCTAGCTTCCTCGTTTAAAAAATGATATGATTTTAGCGAAGTAATTTTCTTGATCATGACATGCTCTGCCGCAATTCTTCAACATAGTTTTGCATTTTTTCCATAATGTTATTGAATCTTGACAGATGTTTTCTTCTATTTTTTCAGTCCAACACATTCATTCTCCTACCTGCACGATGATCAAAACTTTCAAAACAGCTTACAAGTTTCGGAAGGTTGAAATTCAGATATCAAAGAGAGTTGACCAATTTTTATTTGGACATAGTACTAGCTATTATGAAAGATTATTGTTTATCTTGTTTAACATATTAATAGAACATAATACATTTTATTTAGATATTTTATAGGATTTGTAAAGAAATTTTGTTTAGAATATGATACTTTTTATTTAGAGGTTTGATATGATTTGTAGTATTTTATAATAAAAAAATTGTATTCATCATTTTGATTCCATTTATTTAAAAGGAAAAGTTGTACTCAATTTTAAATATTTTATTTTTTCAAGTTTACTTGATTTGGGAAGCAATTTTGATCAAAGAAATGTTGTATCCTTAATTTTCATTTCATTTATTTTTTCACAATGGAAAATGTATACTCAATTTTGATTTTCGTTTTTAAAGCTTGCTTGATTTAGAATGCAATTTTCTAAATCTCAATTCTCATTTCATTTATTTTTTCACTTATTTAAAAGATAGTTTAAAATGGAACTTAGATTTAACACTTCTTACTCATCAAAATCCTCACCTAATTTGTTCTTGTTTTTCCTTTTTCCCTTTGGAAATTCAAAATACTTGTTATACTCTATAAACCTCTAAAAACCCAAATTGTTCTGGTTTTCCTTTTTCCCGCTACAAATTCAAAAAGAGAAAGATATCTTGAAAAGTTACTCAAGTAGTTTTAACAAATTCAATCACAGCAAGAGTCTTATGCTTATTCGAAAATGAAAAAATTCAGTTGTTTTATGTTTGTCCACGTGTAACTATATCCATATTGAATTTTTGTGAGTTTATTTATTTTCATCATATATATAAATCTATGGGCACATTCAAAGAGGTGGACACGTCACTAATAGCAATTTTGATCAAATAAATGTTGTATCCTTAATTTTCATTTCATTTATTTTTTCACAATGGAAAATGTATACTCAATTTTGATTTTTGTTTTTAAGCTGGCTTGATTTAAAATGCAATTTTCTAAGTCTCAATTCTCATTTCATTTATTTTTTCACTTATTTAAAAGATAGTTTAAAATGGAACTTAGATTTAATACTTCTTACTCATCAAAATCCTCACCTAATTTTGTTCTTGTTTTTCTTTTTCCCTTTGGAAATTCAAAATACTTGTTATACTCTATAAACCTCCAAAAACCAAAATTGTTCTGGTTTTCCTTTTTCCCGCTACAAATTCAAAAAAAGAAATATATCTTGAAAAGTTACTCGAATAGTTTTAACAAATTCAATCACAACAAAAGTCTCATGCTTATTCGAATATGAAAAAATTCAGTAGTTTTATGCTTGTCGATGTGTAACTATATCCATATTGAATTTTTGTGAGTTTATTTATTTTCATCATATATATAAATCTATGGGCACATTCAGAGAGGTGGACACGTCACTAATAGCATCTATCATTCATTTTACCTATAAATTTTTTATTTTGATATGCTTTATCAAATGATATTAAAATTCTTGATCCAAGTCCTACCCTTCCACCCAAAACTTATGCACTTTCATATTTCTACCATTGAGATCATTTGGCAATCCTACTTTACTTGTCTATGGATTTGCTCTGCTGCCGTACCGCTTATTCATCTTTACTTAAACACCCGGTTGTTTTCTAGATCCAGTTATTGGATTATTAACATTCTTCTTTGGTTGGAAACCCTCTTCCATAGTTTCTTTTGCTGGGCTCAATTGTTGCATCTCTTCCACACTTGTTTTTTAAACAATGCACCATCATTCTAAAAATGTGACAATTAATGCTCTCATTGCATCTTCCAGCTTGCCAAAACTACATTGTACAATAATATACTATTCATAGTTACCGAAATATATTTATAGTCGAGCATGACATTTATCTATTTTGATATAACTTGCAATGCATCATTTATAAATATGAAGTGATTTATGTTTCCCCAAATAGAATTCAGGATACACTATAAATTGTCCTTCCACAACTTCAGTTTCAAAAAATCGCACAGACATTTATTTCATTCCACATCCCGCATCTCGCAATGCGGGTTGCGGGAGCTTGAAATTTATTATTTGGAAGTTTTCAATCCCGCAACCCGCATTCTGAAATTCCAGGATACGGGTTGCGGGATGACACACAATACTTACAAAAATGCTCTCGCATCCCGCATTCCGAAAGTTCAGGATGCGGGTTGCGGGATGGAAAATTGCAAATAATAAATTCCAAGCTCCCGCAACCCGCATTGTGGGATTTGGGATTCGGGATGCGGAATGAAATAAATGTCTGTGCGATTTTGCGAAACTGAAGTTGTGAAAGGACAATTTATAGTGTATCCTGAATTCTATTTCGGAAATCATAAATCACTTCATATTTATAAATGATGCATTGCAAGTTATATCAAATTACGGTCGAGCATGACATTTACGTATTTTGATATAACTTGCAATGCATCATTTATAAATATGAAGTGATTTATGTTTTTTGAATTAGAATTCAGGATACACTATAAATTTTTATTCTTGATATTTTATTGTAGTTATAAAACAAATTTTCGCACAGACTTTTCGAAAAACTTTGCAAAGAAGAAAATTTAACAATCACATCAAAATCCATAATAATCTTAGGACTTTGTTGTTTACTTGTTCTGTGTTTGGTTGAAGATCCATCTTTGAATGACCTCCCTTCCCAATATATATCAATGCCAAATTTCTCGAATTGTTCTCATCTCTGTTTGTAAACTAAAGCAAAAATTTCGGTCAAGAACACACACTTCAATATTGATCGCATGCAACTGTGAATGTATGAAACTGCTTCTGGTCGAAAAGAAAACAAAACATAGCTCAAGAGTAATTTAAAGGCTATGCTAAGTTCTGAAATTCTCATATGTCAAGGGTTAAATCTAATGATAAATTATGGCTTTAACTTTAGAATTATGGCCAGTTTTTATTTGTTCGAATTCGAATTTTAGTTAAGAAGTTTCAATTTTATTTAAGAGTATACATTTTATAAATAAATAAAACCATGTTATTTTTTCACAACTTTAGAAAATAAAAATTCATAATAGTAATTATAATTCCTACAAAGTCACACGTTAAAATGTAATATGTTGTTTGTTCATCAATTAAAATTTATCTACAAAGTAATTTTATAGGATCGGAAAATTAAAAACAAAAAAATCTACATAGACCAATAATGCCGACCTAAACCAAAATATTTTTTATCTCAAAAAATACAAACTTATAAATATTTGAGAACACAATGATAAATAAATACAAAGATATAAAGGTGAAAATATTTATTATATTTACAGCCTTTCCTTTATTTTCATTACATTATTCTTTTATTTTTATTACATTATATTTATGCAAATTGTTACAATGTAACTGTGCTCACCCCTGTGCGGAGCACACGCCTAGGTCGAAATACATAGAGGCCTAGGTCGAAATACACAGAGAAGCTAATGTAGAAAGAAATAAAAATATTTGGTAACTATGTTTTACTTTACCCTAAAGCTAAATGACATAACCAACTACAGCTTTGGAAGATTGACCATGTGCATGTCCATCTTGAGTTTAGTCGATCTATGTATCATAATATTTACGTTACTTGGTATATCACACATTTGCGTTTCAAAACATTATGATTTCTCGAGTCTTTGTGTTTGCATGCTTGCATTGTAGTTCATTTTATTGTGAGTAACATGAATTTTTCGATAATGAAAATGTAATTATCATGGACATAAAAGAGTAATAGTTCCATGACACTGAATTATTAATGACTGTATATTATTTAAGCTAATTTATTTCAACAAATTTAACAATAACAAAACTACTAAAACTATCTTATCGTGCCATATTGATTTCTGTGAACCCCCTTATCCTATTATGGAATATTTGATTGTCACAAATCCAACACAAATATCCCAAAGAACATGATAAAACATGTAAAATATATAAACGAACAATGCCAACACAAAAAGTCTATTGCAGATAATTTGTTGTGGTAAAGATTCAATATCTTTACCCTCTCGGCGTTCCTTTGCACCTCCTGGTGCAAATGCTAGTATAATATAGTATATGGAAATGTCTTATTTGACTTATCTAGTAGAAGATAATGTAAATAAATGGATAGATAGGGTTGCATAAATTTTAGAAAGGACTTGTCATAGTTGCATTTAAGATAGTAGTATGACAAATGAGACTTTGCAACCATGTTTATTAATATTTTATTTATTTAAATCATTTTGTTATTACTTTGAGACAATAAAATTATTGAGTGTTAATATAATTATATTGGAATTTATTGATGGATAAGGAGGAGGATGAGGACTTTTGGGTTATAAAGAGGAGACTTGAGGTTGGAAAATGGGAGGTTATTTTCTTGAAGATATTTTTGTGAGAGTTTTGGAAGGGATTGGGGAATTTGGGATATTTTGGGGATGAGAAGTTTAGAAGAGTTGGAAGAGTTTGAGAACTCTTGGAAGAATTGATACATAGCTTACCCATGCGTCATTGTTATGTTCTCTGGGGGTCTCGGGCACAGAGGTCCAAGAGGCTAGGTGGAAGGCTCTTGGGGCTAGGGAGTTAGCTAGACCCATAGTTGGCTAGGAGGTAAAACCATGGTCTCGCTTTGGGAAATGAAGATGGAAAATTGAGGAGAAGATGAAAGCTTGCTTCGGTTGGTCTTCGTCATAATTTTCATTGGTCATCGAGAGGTATTTTTCTTGTGATTATAAGTGCTTCTATGATGCTATAAACTAGTTATATGTTTTTGTGGTTACATGATGCTTATATGTTACTAAGTCATATATTTAAAAAATCCACCATTTGAACCTGTATTAACTATATCATGCATTTCTAGAATGAAAAGAAAATAGATGTTTAATAATATTACAACTTATAATTCCAATAAAGGCATTACACATGATATAAGTATGGCAAATGAGAATTTGCAACCGTATTTATTAATATTTTATTTATTTAAATCATTTTTTTATTTCTTTGAGAAATAAACTTATTGAGTGTGAATAATATTATATTGGAATTTATTGATGGATAAGGAGGAGGATGAGGACTTTTGGGTTATAAATATGAGACTTGAGGTTGGAAAATGGGAGGTTCTTTTCTTGAAGATATTTTTGTGAGAGTTTTGGAAGGGATTGGGGAATTTGGGATATTTTGGGGATGGAATTTCAGAAGAGTTGGAAGAGTTTGAGAACTCTTGGAGGAATTGATACATAGATTACTCGTGGATCATTATTCTATTCTCTGGGGGTTTGGGGCACGGAGGGCCAAGAGGCTAGGTGGATGGATCTTGGGGCTAGGGAGTCATATAGACCCCTAGTTGGCTAGGAGGTAAAACCACGGTCCCACTTTGGGCAATGAAGATGGAAAAATGAGGAGAAGATGAAAGCTTGCTTCGGTTGGTCTTCGTCACCATTCTCCTCGGTCATCAAGAGGTATTTTTCTTGTGATTTCTATGATGTTATAAACTACTTATATGTTGTTATGGTTACATGATGCGTATATGTTACTAAGTCATATATTTATGAAATCCACCATTTGAACTTATATTAACTATATCATGCATTTCTAGAATGAAAAGAAAATAAATGTTTAATTAGATTAAAACTTATAATGCCAATAGAGGCATTACAAATTGTGTATCATGTACATGTGATGCCAAATTGGTATTGATGTTTATATTATGATTTTCATTTAAATATTTGATGCATGTGATGTTTATGTGTAGGTGTTGGGTCACAATTGCCAATCGATCCACATCAGGTAACGGGATTGTACTGAAATATGATGAAAGACTAGCATTTTCTACACGATGAGTTGGGAGAGAGAGAGAGAGAGAGAGAGAGAGAGAGAGAGAGAGAGAGAGGCTCTTGCTCATCAGATATGTTTTGTCGTGAGGGTATACCATGGGTATGGTCACTCACGAGGCACTTACTAGGGGGCACACAATAAGGATACACCCTTAATCCACAGGAACCACTAGTCCCTCAACAGGGTTGACTGAGCTGAGTTAACAATGTCTCAATCCTCATACCAAGTCCCCACCAAGGGGAGAGTATCTGAAGGGCATGCATGAAGCATGACACCCTTGATATGCTTGATGGAAGGAGAACATGACAATTGATAAAATATATATATATATTAAGTGGGTGAATATTTGAAGGGAATGCATGAAGCACGCCACTCTTGATTTTCTTTTCGTAAAAAAAAAAAGCAACCATTAAATTAAATTATTAATGGGGGGGGGTGCAATAAAACTATTCTAAAAATATTTTAATGGATTATTATATGAAAAGAAATCCATGTAATTAATTAACTTAATTATGAAATTTGTGAGAAAGAGGAAATCGAGGAGACTCAACTAAAGTAATCTCAGTTAAAATTAAAACAATTAGAAATAAAAAAAAGAACAAAGACTAGAGGGTGAGTAGTTAAATAAAAGAAATGAAATAGAGGCAAGTATTTTGTATTTTGTGGACCATGTGCTAGTATTCCATGGGAAATGTAAAAATGATGTAAATAATTATAATGCAATTAAAAGTCCAAAAATAGGCTATGGAGGAAACCAACATGAGGGGTTGTGTTTATCCACTAGGGAGAGGTGAGGCAGCGTGAGAGATGGCAACCCTCTATTTCCAAGTGTAATCTTGAGAACCCAAGTGGACCTCCTTGCCACTCTTTAATTCTGTTGTAAGAAGGTGCCTAAGAAATAAGCTCGGGGTTTTAATGGAGCATGGAACGATTGCAAAAAATCATTTGACGAGGTATCGAATAAGTTTACTTGACATAGAATTCGATTCACTCATGAAATTTCATTTCCTTCATTCCTAGGGAAACATAGAGCAACAAAGGAGAGAGAACTCTCAGCACACATGACATTCACAACAGTGGAATTAGCAAAGAATGTAATCCATGGGAGAGCCATGTTTGAGACTGCAGGACTGTCCATAAATCCATGTACCCTATAAAATCCAGTGGGAAAAACCATGCATGTCAATCCCTGGGGTGCAACTAAGAGTGTTCAAAGACTGGTTGTTTATGAGAGAATCCAGAATTAAAAGCCTGTCATTTGAATTTTCTGGTTGAACCTTAGCATGACCAAGAATTGTAGAGTAAAGGGAATCTCAAAGTTAGGGAGAGATCAGAGTCTTGAATTGGTTGATAAACCTAGTGAAGGAAAAAATATCTAAAGGTTTATCATCTTGAACCTTTCTATACCGACCCTGAATATAAATAGAGGGAAGGCACGTACGAGGGACTCCGTAGCAGAGAAGGGGACCTTCATTGTGTTGAGTGTGGTAGTAGGTCGAGCCAATTGAGATGCTTGTAGCTCTATGCTTGAACTCACTGGATTAGCATTTACGTCCATGTCTTTATGCATGCTTGATCAACCCAATAGTGTGATGGCTTAGCATGAGTGTGTGAGTGCATAACATAGCTCAATTTGGGGGTGTCCTCTCAACTGAAATAATACAGGATGAATATAGTTCCTGCAGTTGGGTGGAGCATTGCACTCACATAACTAGCTGCTTGGGTGACTTCATTAAAAAGATAAGTGTTTATCTATTGATTTTCTCTTTTGTTTGGATGTGTATTATTATGATTTCCATAATGTCTGTGAGATATGTATAAATATATGCATGTTGTATGTGTAAATCAGTTTATTGCCATTGTGTATGTTTAATTTGCATCTACATACATTCACTTAGTTTTCTATGCAATCATGACATGGATATTGGGGGATAATATTTGTGCCTCGGTCGAGTTCCAGAAATAGCTAATTACTAAGCCTCTTGATTTGAAGGAATATATCTGAGTTTCCATGGCCAAAGGATCGAATCCCATGACCAAACGCCGGAATGGAAACCTCTATAGAATATGTTGTTAAATAGTAGATTCGTCATTGAATTTTTGAAGTAGTGACTCTGATGTTGGAATCAGGATTCTAGGTTGTATTGTAGAGTCGTGGTTGAGTTCCAACTCCCAACTTCCAAGTCTAAAGGCGGTAACAATCCGTAAAGGTGGATTGTCAAAGTCTCGATGTCTTTCGTGGAGTTCCAGGAAGTAGGGTCCACATCGAAAGGAAAATCAATGGTACCGACACTGAAGAAACAATGTTGAATTCTAGCTCAAGATTCATTGTGTGGAGCTGTGGATTGCATTCTGGTTCTGACTTCCAACTCCCAATGTCGAAATGTCTGGGTCGATAAATCAGAGTTGTTCGTTGGAACTTGTTTGGAGGTATCGAATTCCAACTTATAATGTCAAAAATGTCGAAAATGATAGGTACATTGGGAAGGGCTGAATATAACAGTCAGATTCAGCATGTTAGGGCATTTGGTTGGAAACCATTTGGTGGTTTCGAGTTCCGACTCTCGATGTTGGTAAGGTCAGGAAAGCATGGAAAAGTCGAGAAGATGAAAATAACAGTTGGAACTCTTTATAACCATTGGGACTATTTAATTGGGTTCATTAAGGACTAATTAACTAAGTTTAATATGCTAATTTGTTTATCACGCTTATTTTTGTCTGTGGAATTTGTAACTATGGTTGTGGGCGAAATTTAGGAAGTCGATTTTGGCTCATATCCCCTTCTGATGGTTGGATGGAGGGACTAAGACATGACAAGTGGAATCGCAACGAGAAAGCTTGACAAAATGACATTGAAATAGTTTCTCGCTATCTTAAGGGGCCACCAAGGTGACCAGGGACATGACATGCTCTTTGATGATTTCATTCTTTAATACAATTAGTTAATTATTTTCATTGTTTATTAAAAATGTTTCACATAAACAAATTAAAAACATATATTCATATAGTTATTGAAGTATTTTAAATGTAACATGACTACTTTATAATATTTAAGAGTTAGTTTTACATTTTCAAGTAAAATTCCTAGCCTTTTACATCCTTAAAACTGTTGTAGCCACATTATAGTAATAAACAGTGTGCTTTAATTATGACCAATTGACTTTAATTTCCATCTCTCATATAGTCATAGAAAAAAACCGTGTTAGCTAATATGAGCATAAGATAAAAGGTGGATGAAGTTAGTTATTTTTGTTTAATTATTTTCTAAATCTATTAAGAGTTTGATTCCCCCCAACTCATCATTTAAATTTATCCATGTTGTAGGTCGGGTAGCAACTATACTATTACAATATGTTAAGAACGGGTAGTGATATTTTTGGATTTGGGGTGGGGTTCAACTTAAAGGAAGAAATCACGAGGAGAAATATATGTTATGATTAAGAGAAAAGTAGATAATAAATATAAATATTAGATGAAGTATATGTGCATAATGATAAAGAAGGATTATCGTCAAAATCTAATTTTGATAAAACTAGTCATAATAATAGATCTTTTTTGGGGGGATCAATTAGTTCAGGGTATGGTTAATCCAACCATTATTGAGTATCATTGGCCATAGTCAGGTCAACACACTCAAGTCAACATTGTTTTCCTTAGGCACCTTACAATGGAGTTTCTAAGCCTTTAAGTAAGCTTTTTTACATGGAATACTATGGGCCAATACCATGGGTTACCAAATACCATGGGCCCCAAAACCATGAATTGTAAAGATACATTTGACTCTTTAACTAAGTCAAGCTTACCTAGCAATTCTCCCTTTAAACTTGACTTGGGTGATCTCCAACCCCATCAAAGTTTTAAAACCAAAACTTATAATCGTATGCTCATTTACATTGTGGTTAAACCCAACTCCCATTTTCACAACCTTTTTTATAATGCTTACCATATACTTCATAGACTTTTTTTGTTGATCAATATCCATTTCTATACCTTGACAAACACTAACTTCATGAACACGAGGTTCATCCAACCAATACCGTCGATTCATGTAACCTATGCGTGCAGATTCATCTTGATCATTTTCATCGCCCCCAAATGACCAGCACATCGATCTATCATAAAATCTTCACTCCCCTTTATAAAAAAATATTCTTAACGAAATTGCCAGAAGAAAAGCATTACGATGATCATCATAAGGCTCCATTGAATCTTGAGTTTCTCCATCTCCACAATAATAAAACACCAACTTCTGTGGAGCGAAAGAATATGTGTTAACCTACCCATAAACATTAAGATCAGATGCCTATATATGTTATGCTCTGCTATAGATTATGGTGGCCGTCCCTAGCCCTATATATGCTAGGCTATGCTCTATTTATAGAATTCATGGAAGTCACTCGCCTTTTTACTTAAAATCTCACGAAACATGTCGTACATTGACAAGGGGTTTGCATAGTTTACAATACCATGTAATTCACTTTGAATACAACGTTACGATCATGATCATAAGGCTCCCTGGAATAGGGAATCATTTTTTTAACTAATTATTAATTAAATACATATTTACTAATTTTACAAGTAAAGTGGTAAGTGAATGTTTATAAATATAACCAACCATTTAGTTTTGTAAAGATATCTAGTTGTTAAACAAAGGCTAAAATATATAATATATAATTGTATATCCATTATTCATACTAGATTGTTAGAGTTAATACAAGCACAAAACAAATACTATTTAATAAAAAAACAAAAAATATGAAAAAACAAAAACAAATTGTTATCCATTTCTTTAACCATCATTTAACCGAACCTTATTTAAATCTTAATCAATATGCTTTTAAAACATAACAAGATAAGACTAACATGAAATGAATCACTAGTGTACACTTGGATTAATCTTGTTGATCCACCCAAGCAAGTCCAAAGTCTCAAATAATATCTAAATGTCTATCAACATAATTAAATAACAACAATGCTTTGAACCATTTTAATCACCTGTAAACATAAAAGATAAAAGAGAGTTTACCTCTCAACTTCTAGTTCATGGAATCAATGCTACTCCAAACAAACAGAAAGTTAATTTACAGTACAAAATATCGTAAGAACTTAGATTAAAGGTCATCATATATTGAAAGATACAAGAATATGATATTAATAAATGAGAATCCCATAGCGAGAACTGCAGTCGGATCAAAACAAAGGGAGATGGAGAGTTTGAAGGAAATAAGAACTTGGAGAGACAATCATAGGAAACGGGAGATACAATCTATTTATAATCTATTATTCATTCACGAGGAACATTCACAAGAACTTGGAGAGGCAATCTATCGAGTATTATCATAAAAGGTACATTAATAGGCATGATGCAAAATTATGATAGGAAAGTCATACTTGAAATTATTATATCTAGTCCAAAAATAAACTTCTTATCCAAAAATTACTACATTATGCATTCGATACATGTAAATACATAAATTGAAATGAATTTTTTAAATTATAATCCAAACATAGCCAAATACATGTATGAAACTCTATGTAATATTGACTATACGATTCTCCTCCAACACTCCCTCGCCCTAGTTGGCTTGTAACACATGTCCACTTATATATAAATGAAAATATCAAATTAAAAATAATTACAATTTTTCAGCAAGAATGGTGGAAACTGAAAGTTGAGAATGTGCATGATGCATCTACACCATTGTGGGGAACCCTTCTGCATTATTTCTTGTTAACATGTGACTTTGCACGAATGTCCAAGATTAAAATATGAGAGTTTTGTGCCATATCTTATACCATTCACAAAAGGTCTTGTCTATTATCATTCAAATATGTATTGATGCACGAATGATGGGGTTTTGAGAATTGAAAATCATTTGATATATCTACACCATCGCGAAGAGATCTCTCCATATTTTCTCCCAATCTATCTATGTTCATTATGACATGACTTATGCTTAGGTTTAAGGCGATACAATAACTTAGACAATCATCGACAAACTTGTTTGAGGAACAAAAATAAATTATCTTCACTCCTCTTGACACATTATCCATAGTTACCACAACTTCTAAAGGAGTGATATTTGAAGGGTGTTTATCCTCTTGATTCTCTTCCTTCATTCAAGTTGTTTGAATCATCATTTCATCCTTCTCTAGTTCTAAATTTTTTTGTAAAACATTTGTCTATTTTATTGGACTTTTTCTATTAAGATGTGTTCATCTCTTTTTCTTTGTTTTGAACCCTTTCAATCTTAAAGGATTGGATTAAATTGTATTATCATAATCCAAAATGTGAATCCACTTCTAATTTCCCATTTTAAAACCATTTTATTTGGTATACCTTTACTAAGATCCACATCAACACAAAATGCAAGCATATATATACTCTCCTTAAGTATCTAAACATCTATTTTAATATAACTACCTAAAATGTTCCCATATCCTTAAAACTAGTAAAAATAAAAGATGTAAAAAAAATTTAGAAAATGGACCCATATAAGAATCTTGGTAACTAATATAGTGTTATAGTCCAATAATAGAAACCATCACACTATAATAGTCATGCTCTTTCCTATAATTAAGGTCCATCCTCCATCAATTTATGATACACGTCATGATTGAAATAATAGGCAATAAAAAATCCCTCAAAGAAAAGAGTGTTTTTTTAGATGGTCCCCCGATAACCAATTGAAGAACCCTTTAATAGGTTTTATGTTTTCAGATACCACGAGTATCCCTACTTTGGATTGGAGGTAATGCTAGAGAGAAATCACGGAATCATAGTAATTTACAATAATTAGCATTTGTACCTAGGGGTCCAATAAAAGAACGTCGTGTTGTAAGCTATTTATATTTGTTGGATCTTTCAGCCAATATCCCCTTGCAGATGAAGATTCATTGGTCTATTCGGCTGGCTTTTGTTAATTGCAAAGATGGTTCTCAACGTAACCTAAAAAACCTAAGCAATCCAATGTTCTCTCAATCTTGAACGACGACTGGAATGCATTGAACTGTTAAATTCTTGGAATCCCTGGGAACCAATAGAAGACTCTCTTCCATCAAAATCCTATGGAGCTTAGCAACTGACAAAATGTCCTTAACTGATATAAACCTCGGGAAACTCCCAGGAACCCTAAAAAGAAATAAGTCAGCTCAACCTGATAAAGACAGGCTTTATTGTCCACTCCAGCAACTCTACAGCAACCCCATCTGCTATGTATATCTACCAATCAGCAGCACCAGCAGTCGGCCTTGCTGACATGAGACTCAAACTATATGGGTTTTTAGAAATGTATTAAGCTCAGATCGGCTTCCTCGCTTCTGCATCATCAGAATCACACAACAAATCAGACAATCAACGCAAAATTAACCATTAAGATTAGTTGGGGACCGGTGCTTGCTGTTAATAGTTTGCCAATCGAGATTATATACCAGCAAACCCGCATCATTAACCATCGATTATAATCGGCTATAAATCAAACTATAATCAGCTATAAAATATATAAGAAATTAACCATAGACTTTGGCCACCAAGTATCAAACACTGATACCAAATACCTACAATCCGACAAACATATTTCTCACCACAGGGAATCTCCTTCAATCCCAATGCATAGAATACAGATTTTTTCTTTAGAGATGGTTTAATCTTGCATCACGGATTTGGAATTTGATGTAAAAAAGTTGGAATTATAATTTATTAAAACTTTTTAGAATTAAAAAACCGATACTGAGACACCTATAATCTGACAAACATTTTTCTTATTATAAAAAATCTATCACTTATGAAGCTTCATAATAGCAAACTTCTCTGGAACCAGCTGCCCAAGGGAGCCCAAGTGAGCCTGGGCTGCATGCACACCACGTGGTCTTTGATTTCACCCGTGGTCTTTGATTTCACCGACTAATACAATACGATACACTCAGAGAGAACACAATAGGAGGGATTTACAGAGAACGGGTAGAGACTTTCGATTCTAATCTATCTAAAGTTAAGCAATGCGTTCCCACTTATTATTTCATGCACACGGGTAGAGTCCAGGCATATCAAACACGAAAAGGCATTTCCTCTTCTCTTATTTATTCTCGTTCTCTCCATCTACAAATGTATACTCAGAAACCAAGCAGAGCAGTGATGGAGGAGGTCACGACATCGAACCTGGAGCTCTCAATGCAGTACTCCAGCACCAGATAGGGTTAAAGATCACGATGCTCAGGCTCCGTGGATATTCCAGGCCTCTACGCGAGACATGGAAATCATCACGAGGGCGCTGGTGACGGAATTGAACTCCAGACCAGATCACGAAGGAGTCATCATCACGAGTTCGAACGAGAAGAGTGCGAGACCTCCCACGAGCGAGGTGCCGTCATCGTCCATCTCCAGTTGTGATCCGGGCAGTCCTTCCCAGGCCACCATTGAAGCAAAAGCAAGCGCAAGAGTGGAAGTCTTAGATTCAACGGCGGACCTGCAATTTGAGGCTACAGGGTGGAGAGGATCTGCTGGCTCGTGGAACCTATTTTCAGAGGCTTCCAAGTGTCAATTTGAATGGATATGGCTTTCTGGATGGGTTGGTGGTGGTTTTATGTGTGGTCCTTTTCTTGATACTTAGGTTTTCAAACAGCCCATTTGGTTGAACATTGGTTTTGGATGAATTGAGACAGTTATTCGATGAATTCTTGTATGGCTGATTCGGTGGTTTCAATAATACCCATATGCTTGTTTTTTTTTCATTTTAGGAATGTCCATGTGATTGCCATAGTTGTTTTGGTATATGTCTGGTTTACTATCGGT
Source organism: Pseudotsuga menziesii (assembly GCA_001517045.1). NCBI lineage: Eukaryota > Viridiplantae > Streptophyta > Pinopsida > Pinales > Pinaceae > Pseudotsuga > Pseudotsuga menziesii. Next base: position 139,949 of record LPNX011098900.1, read on the forward strand.
GTCCATCTGACTGGTTGTGGTTGTCTTGACACTGTCTATCAGATCTTTGGATGGCCCATATGTTGTCTGTTATGCTTGTTTTGGGAATGCCCATATGATTTTTGGATTGCTGTTATGACTGATTGTGGTGGTTCTGGGAATGTTCATAAGATTGTTTATGATGGTTATAGGAATGCTTAGAAGATTGATTATGATGGTTTTTAGAATTTTGTAAATGCATATGTAGCTGTGTGACTGGGTTTTGTGATTGTCCACACGGTCTTTTTTGGTTGTTTTGTGAATCCCCATGTGACCGTTGTTGGCAGTTTTTTGAATGAGCACATGACGGATTTTGGCGATTCTGTGAATGAGCATGACTGATTTTGGCATACAATTTGTGAATGTCCATATGGCTGAGTCTTTGGTGGTTTTGTGATTGACTGTTTGACAATACGACTGACTGTGTTGGCTTGTGAATACCCATATGATTGATTCTAGTGGTTTTGTGAATGCCCATATGTCTGATTTTGGTGGCTTTATGATTGTAGGAGTGTGCATTTTGATACAGTGAAAAGTAAAAGGAAAGTATATTCTAGGATATGCAGCATTTGATGGGATGAGTTGGGAAAGCTTTTATCAGGGTTTCTAATCAAGGTGTTATTGCATTATTGTACACAGAGCAGGTAGGATTTACTAAAGCCTCAGAGAAAGATAAGCCATGACAAGACCTGAGCTAAAACTGCAGACGATGGTTGATGTGTTCAAGCAGGCTCTGATATCTTTTAGGGCCAATATACGGGTTCTTCTTGTTATAGCAGCACTATCCTCGATGTATAATAATGCAATCGAGAGTTCTATAGGCTTGGTTGGTTTACCTTTCAATGTATCGCATGGAAATTTTTCACTTGAATTTGATCACCGTGGTAAACAAAATCACAACCCTTCAGACAGTGCTTCTGGTATACCTCAACGACAGAAACATTTTATAGATGGGAACAAGCCCGTCAGGAGGAGGAGCCATCCCTAGGTCACTTGCTTTCATCGTATTTTGTGGGACCGCCTGTTGATGAAGCAAATGGACATATGCATGACTTGATTCATGGTGCAGATGGGAATACGTTTGGTGGTGGTTCAATGGAAACAAACAAGGGTAAAAGTGAACAAGTTTCAAGTCCTCAAGCAGAGGTCCAGGGAAAAAGTGAATCAAAAGGGCACGTGGATGGTCAACAGGTTTTTGCTTATGATGACAGTGATGATACGTTCAAACTATATGAAAATAAAGATGATGTTTCTAATGCGGAACGACACGCAGAAGGAGATTACAGAAGATCTTGAAGAATCAGAAGATGTTGGAATCTTTGCAGGGAGGTTATTTGGTGGAAGGGGCTTCGCTCATCAAGAGGCAATGCCTCAAGGAACTGGTACTACCGTGTTTTTGATACTCCATACATAATCCTTCCTCATCATGTCAATTTTGGTTATGTCCATTTTAGTTTTTGTATTTTTTTTTGTATTAGGGTGTTTTTGAAAGCTAGTGATCGGGAATTTCTCGTACAAAGAACCTTAAAAATAAACTTGAAGATTTGAAGATCTGAGCAGCAAATCTTATAGCAAATCTTATGGCTAGTCTTATGGCTGCTTCCTGATGCGCGCCGGTTTCTCCACTGAAAACTTCACGTACCTGAAAAAGATGGTCAGCTGAAAAAGATGGTCAGAAATGAAAAAGATGGTACAAGAGCATGTGCTTGAGCATTTAAGGAGGAGCAGGTGTCAGATTGCCAGATCAGCAGGCAGTTGATAAAATTCAACGACAGAGATTAACCCAAACCCAATCGTCACACGAAATCATCCTACGGATGAAAATGAAAAACGCATTAATTGGGGGAGTCGACTCCCATTTGTTAAACGCCTTACTGCTTAATTAAAATGAATTTCCTTTTAATAGATATCACAAAAAATTGGCGTGCATGCTCATCATAATGACTTGATCACCATGATCGAGAAAATGTGCTTACCCACATGAACTCCGAAATCTTCCCATATAACCACAAAATAATTAATCTCATTAATAATGATCCACATCTATTATTTGCTTAAGTTAGTTTGTAAAACTACCTAATTATGGATCTATTCATGAATTGGACTTACATAGTGTTCTTGATACCCTATTTTTGTCATAAATTGAAAACATAGCTTTTGAAAATACATGAATCCCTCACGAGTCACCGAATTCTGTTGAATAGGTGGTTGGTTGGAACCGGCCGTGATCCATTTTGATTGACCATACATACATATGTAGTACTCTTCCCTCGTTTGTAACGTGAAGTGTTCCCTCGTGTATAACGTGATGGGGGAATTCGATAAGGAGTAAGCTATCTATTCGATGATTTGCACGGGCCCACTTGATGAGGTGGAATGATAGCTTACTCCGTTACTTCGAGAAAACATCAAGTTGCATGAGTTTGTGGTTTCTACCAAGGTTCTGAGGTAGAATTCCACTGAAAGAATTACACAAATAAATAAACCTCCACCTCCAGGTTGGACTAATTGTCAATACCCTCAAGCCTAGAAGGTTCAAATTCTTGAGATTAGAGAACCCCTTGGGAATTGAACCGAAGATCGTGTTGTTGGACAAGTCTATAGACACGAGGTTGCGTAGATTGCTGAACCGAGGCGGGATTGAGCCACTGAGTTTATTCTTGAAAAAAAACAAAGAATAAACTCAGAAAATTCCCAAGGAAAAAACTCAGACAAAATTACATTCCGCAATATCCAAATAGTCCAGCTATATCATGTTGCCGAACCGCCATGGAATCCCGCCCTGGTAGAAAATGTATCCAATTTCAAGACGTCAGAGACCCTGGAGCATCCCAAGCTCCAACAACATTTTACCGGTCAATGAATTTCCAGTCAAGTTCAGTAACTTTAAGTTCTTTAACTTCTCATAGTGATGAGGTATTCATCCAAAAGGCTTGTGTACATAAAGCTTTTAAATTTGAAAATATTCGGTGATTAAGTCAATGTTTTTGCCTATGCCAACAAAATCTTACAAAGCAAAAATGTCTAAAAATCCAAGGGGCATAGTTATAGGAGTTTTTCAAGTTTTAGGTAGATTTAGAGAACCTCTAAACCCTAGGATGTGGAGGAACTATACCTACCTGGACATGGAGAGACTATACCTTTGAAATTAAAACTTAAACTATGTGAGACATCAAAATTTTTGCACATCATAATTTGCACAAGCGACACTCTTGTCGACCATTCGAGTGGATCCTCTTATAATCTCATGTACTAAAGATCATTCAATGGCCAAATAAAGTTGACAGGTAAAGAAAATATTGTGTTTCAAGCTTTTAAAAATCTAGGCCCCAAAAAATATATAAATTAGAAAAAATATAAATATAAATTAAAAATATATAATTCGAGCTACAACATCAGACCTATGTTCTACCGAACTCAATGGGCACTCGGTTGGCGGAGCTTCATGCCGGTCACAGATCTGAGTCATGCTGTACCCCACCTTAATGTCTCTCTTCCATTGATTGAGTGCCTGCTGGACACCACGAACAAGAAGCCGCTGCTCCGGAGTCTCTTATGTATTACTTAGTATTATATAAAGCTTAGTATTCTTGTGTATTACTTAGTATTCTTCCATAATTAGCTGTAATTGGAATTAAAGAAGAAGTTGTTTCTCTGAAGCCTGCACGTTCTGGGTTTTGTGATCCAAGTCTGTTAAGGGAAAGGATTTTACGAAGCTTCGAGTCAGTCATGAAAATACACGATTTCCCGACCGACTGACCGACCTCGGCAGCAAAAGACTCAGGTCAAGAACTTGTGTCCGTAGCGAAGTTCCTCGTGCTATGCTGTGCTATTGCGGGTTTGGCTTTCTCCCATTCCAGGCTTGTGTTATCAGAATTGTTTTTATCGGTGGTGTTGAACGCCTCTGTTGGCAAAAGGCGGTGTGTCTACTTATTCATTTCAAAGACAGGGTTTATATAATGCATATTAGTTCTTTTTTGCCAATTGTTTTGGGCTCAGCTAGAATGCAAAATTTAATTTCTTCTTATTAAGCATCCATCTTCTAATTGATGGAGAGGGGATTTGTTTCCTATGGTTTCTGTTTGTTGCCATTCATGCTATTATTGATTTCCATTCCGCAGATTCCCTTAAAATGCTAGTTCGATAAGTGCGAAAACAAGGGTGGAGACATGTATATGTAAATATATACGTCCACAGATTGGATAACTGGATATATATATATATACCCTCCAGAGCTAGATCAATATCTATATATATAAAAAGAATGAAGTGAATTCATTCCTTAACCACAATGTGCGAAAACAAGGGTGGAGATATGTATATGTAAATATATACGTCCACAGATTGGATAACCGGATATATATGATGATGATGATGATGGTTAACGTCCCCTGAGACCAAAATTTGGTCTATCGGACCCTGAAGAAGAAAATTAATTAGTTTGTTTTAAAGTTATATTTCTATGCTCAAAGAGCTTGGAGAGAAGCGTCCCGAGCTTACTATAATTTTGACAAGCTAAAAGGCTAGGAATGTCGGTATTGCAACAAAGATTATGAAACTGGGATCTAATGTGGGTGTATGCAGGGCACTCTAAGAGGAAGTGATTTTCATCTTCAATGTTCTTACTCTCACAAAGGTGGCAGATCCTTTCTACCCAAGGAGTTTTAGGGACTGTCTAACGACCAGTTTCGCTGTGGAGCTCATGCGAGTTCGTTCTTATCTTAGCTATATTAATTTTTTTCTTAGGACTGATTAGAACAGAGAGATAGTTTTGATCTTCAAGAGTAGGGTTGATGACCTCCTTATAATATCTTAACTTTCATATACCCTCCAGAGCTAGATCAATATATATATATATATATATATAAAGAATGAAGTGAATTCATTCCTTAACCACAATGGTGTTGCATTTTTTCAGTATTTTATGTGGAAACAAAAGATAGCTTTCTTAGGTTTAACTTTTTTATTTATTTTTATTCATAGGTAATTTTTTTCTTCGATATTTCTTTAGAGGCATTGGCTCACCACTACGCATTGGAACCATCAGTCTAGATATGGAAACGGGCCCGAGAATTTTAGTTAGGGTTGGAGCTTTTTAGTTAGGGTCGGAGCTTGGATATTGTTTTTCTTTTCCATAAAACTAGATATTTCGTGGAGTATTGGTTTCTATTTTATAAAATAAATTTTTGTTTAAAATTTATATCTTTAGAGGCATTGGCTCACCACTACGCATTGGAAGGGTCGAGCTCTTTTATAAAATACTTTTGTTTAAAATTTATAATTAAAAATCTTTTCTAATTTGAGTTCAGATGTAATGTTTTGTTCAGCTTAACATATGTTACCTTAGCAACTACTAGGGTGGCAATGTCCTCGACATTGCCACCTCGTGGCTCTTGTTTTAATAAGCAAACTTTCAATCTTCAACTTCTACAAATTGAAGTTTTTCTCAATGAATTTCTCAATCTATGAATGTCTAGACATCATTTCTTTTACCATCTATATCTTATGAGTCTATCATCAAAGCTAACAACCTTAAAACCAGGGTTGCACTAACATAGTACTATCTAGCTTAATCCCATTAACCTATCTATCTCTTCGATAAATACCTCAAACAAGTCCTTGAAAACCCATTATAAGAACAAAATATTTCCAACTCTAGAGCCTGTGAAACCAATGGATGTAACTTCGGAGTAGTCAAAACAATGAAGTCAATCAATGCCACTCTAGGGAGATCGATGACTAGGATCAAAGGAGGTTGAGAGGTGTTATATAACTTGATGAGGAGGAGTAAAGCAAATTTAGAGACGAGGGGCCATAATATGATAGCAAGAACTTATATAGCTTTCAAATATATGAACATCCTTTCATTTCATTGAACTCAATCTTGCATTTTTCAAAAAGGAATAATTAAGAATCTAAGGAAAAAATTATGAGTTGGATTCTTGAACTCAAGTCTCATTGAATTCATGATTTTTCCTAACTTTGGCATGTTACAACCATTCAAAAGCATGCTCATTTAGAATCCAAAATGGTATATATTTCTTGGACTTCCAAACTTAAAATTTTACAAGTCACTAGTAAATCCCAAACAACACTTCCAACAATTGAAAGCAACCAAATGAGTCATGGCTAGCTAGTATCCATCATTATGACCCTTTCGTTTTTAACTATTTAATTGTTCATTTCATGTGATTGATCTAGAGAACTAAATCTGATATGTGGTTTGTAATATTTTTTTAATAACACAAATAAAAGGTTTCTATGTTGGTCCAAATATTTATCTTTGATAGATTTCTAGTTGATTGTTTGATTTTTGGTTAATTGTAATCTTATTGCTTGATTACAACATGTTGTATAATAGTTACTCCACCATAATGGCATGAAGGTTGTAAGCTTAGTTGTTTTCCCCGTACCCCTCAATGAATTCAAATCAAAGCCATCGAGCCAGGGTGATTAGGGTTTGTGTGACAATGAAATGAAAGAATACATATAGAACATAATACATGGATATATATTGCGAAGAACATAGTGATACAATAAACTCAAACTTTATAACTTAATGAAATAGAATAGTATGTAAAATGTAGAATACAAAATAGCTAGAATGATGGTAGTCGATCTATGAGAAGAGATGTGGTAGCTACCCTCATCCATTCTAGGTTTATTTCTATAGGTGCCAACTACTCTGACACCTCTGATATGTCTTGTAACAGTGTATAATATGGATAAAGGAGCTCCACATTAAATACCAGATGTAGGCAAAGGAATGCATGAATGCTTAATTTGAAAGCATTATTTCCTACCACCTTGGTGATAGTGTAGGGCTCATATCAAAATGGACAAAGGTTGCGATGGCGTCCCATGAGACGCTCCTTTTGTAAATGCAACCAAACTTTGTCACCCACCTAAAACATGTGTGGAACTCATTGTTGGTCATTTCGTGGTCATTTCTCTGCTTCTACATGGCATTGGATTCCTCCAAGTGTCATGGAAATGTTTATAGATGTGTTGAATCCATTCAATAAACCTAGTGGCCTTGCCTGACTCAATTTGAGCATAAGAAAATTCATCCTGTGAGGATGAAATGGGAAAATCTACATCAATTAGGGCCAATGGTTGTAACCCAAGCACACCTAAAAAGTGTTGTGGCTAGTAAATATACGAAGAGCTCTATTGTGGTTGTGTTGAACATATGGAAGATTCTCATCCTATGTGTCGAGATGTTCATAATTGTACATTCTCATAATATGCACAATCATCCTATTAACCACCTCTATTTGTCCATCAATTTGGGGGTGGAAGGAAGTTGATTTGGTGACCCTGGTGTTCATCAGTGACCGTAGTATTGACCAAAAATTTCTCAAGAACCTACTATCCTTTTCTGAAATGATAGTATTTGGTAGCTCGAAATGAACCCAAATTCATTCGAAGAAGAGCTTAGTATAGTGGCCTCATTTGTGATACTCTTCTTCTAGGCTGTTATAACAACCATCATAGAGAAGTGATCAAAGACCAAGAATATACAGTCATTACCATACTTGGTTGAAGGTAGTCTTGACATGTAATCCATGGATATGAATTCCCAAGGGTTATCATGATCAATAGGTTGAGGGATGTACATCCCTTGCTTTTTAATGGAAGGTTCGGCAATGATGCATGTAGTGAATGACCAGATATACTTGTTGACATGTTGTTGGAGCTTCATCCAATAAAAATACTTTTGCGATATTGCTACTTTCCGTTATATGCCAAAGGGAACTACCACCCGAATATAATGATCTCCCCAAATCAGCTTCGCACGTTCACTTAAGGGAACATAGAGATGGACCTTATTTGCATAAAATTCCATCCTAGAGATGAAAACCGATAGTTAGTGTGTCTGCACATATTATTTGGTAGTTTGTGGAAAAATAAGGATCAGTTTCATATAGTTGGGACCATCCTGAGGTCTCATGGCCACAATAGTTGAGCACCATTCTCAAGGCTTCAACTGGAGGTCAGATTAGGTAATCGACTACTCGATTGGTGTTTCCCTTTTTATATTTGATGTTCAAGTGAAATTGTTGTTACATGGACCACTTTTGGTGGCAATCTTTATGTAATTTCCCATTTTTTTGCATGAATTTGAGGGTCATGTGATCAGTGTGGATGATCGTCTCTTTTCCTAGAATGTAATGCTTCCATTAGATGAAAGATTGGACAATAGAATACATTTCTTTGTCATTAGTGGGGTATTTTTTGATTTCATATGAGAGTGTCTCATTATGGTGTTCCACGGGATGGCCATGCTAAGTGAGGACTACACCAATATGACAGTCTGAAGAATTTGTCTCAATCTCAAAGGGTTGTGGAATATTTGGTAAAGTGAGAACCGATGTTGAACATAAGCGATGTCTCAGATACTTAAATGTTTTTTATTCTATATTATCTCAAACAAACTTGACTTTGGACCCTCCCTTGGTAACTTGGATGAGGCCAAGTGATATGTGAGAATCCAAATACGAACCTTTGACAGAAGTTAGTGAGGCCTAAGAAACTATAGAGCTCGTTTATGGTTGTTGGGACTGACCAATCACAAATGAATTAGATCTTGGAAAGACCCACTTGAACACCATGATTATCCATGATGTACCCCATATATTGGATTCTCTACATTCCAAAAGGGCATTTCTCTATATTAGCATATAATTGTGTTATTGCAGGGTGCTACGGACCTGTTGAATGTGCTACAAATGCTCATCCCAATTCCTGTTGAATATGAGGATCATGTCGAGAGTATATACAATGAAAAAATAATTAATGAATGGATCTAAGATGGAATCCATCATCCTCATGGAATTTTTGGAGTAATGGTCAAACCAAAAGGTGTGACTAGTCACTTGAAAATACCTTCTATGGAATTAAAGGTTTTCTTCCAAATATCAGTTTTCTCAATTTGGACCTAGTGGTATATGGAATTTAGATCAATCTTATTGAAATACTTTCTCCCCTTAAGCTAATCAAGAAGATCACCAATATGCAAAATTGGATATCGATTCATGATTGTGATTTTGTTGAGAGATATGTAACCAATGCAAAGTCACCATGTACATCAATTAGGATTCCACAAGGTGAGGAGCTCAGTTGCAAAATCAAATGAATGTTTGACCTAGCAATGTAGAGGAACCTTAGACAGTGAGGTGAATAGATCTTTGTATTATTCCACTACTATGTCCACCTACATCCATTGTAAGGAAATATCCTGAATAGAGGTCATGGATACTGCACTGACCTTCCATTTGATTTCAGAGAAAACCATGAAGAGGATGAATTTCTTAGTTTGGGAGATTACCTTCATGCACTACTTGGATGAAATCAAGGAGACTTCAGTAGTTTGAACGACCTATGTGGAAGTTTTTGAAAGTTTTCCCAACCCGGTTTCAAGCCTTTAGGCTTTTCTGCATATTTTAATGCCCAACCCTTTCAATGCATAATTTTTCATAAATTATCAAACTGAAATACATGTGAAATTTTTTTTTCAATTTTAAACAAATTCTAAAATTTTCTTTTCAAACTGTAAATGCTAAACTCGGAAAATTTTAGACATTTACACATGGTCTAGGACAAAACCCCTAAGGGAAAATCTGTTTTCAGAGTGAGTTTTATTAATTTATCAAACAAAAATTTACAACCCCAGAAGAACAGTACTTATCTCTTCCTTTCTCAAAATTCATGCCAAATAACTCTCTGACAGAACTGTATGGACTGCTCATTAAATAGCCTCGAAATATGTGCCACGCGTGTGAAACAATACGGACTGATACGCCCTGCCAGTGTACAGCTGCTACAATAAATAACCTCGAAATATATGCCCAGTACTGTATGCAATTAATGTTGTACAAATTCTGACAGCAACATTAAATGTTCTACGAATTCTTCTAAAAAAACATGCCAAATGTATGGTCTGGTATAGTACGACCTACCTCAATTTTTGTTCAAATAAATGCTTCATCCTTCCTCGATTTCTATGCTAGCTTTGTTTGGAAAATTCAGAATTATTGGGAAATGTGCCCACTTAAGAATTCTAGAATTTTCTCTCTCCTCGTTCAAAATATCTTCAAACCCTCACTCTCTCCTTTTTCTTCTTCTCTCCCAAAAATCTCTTTTGGAATGGTCACAATGACTGAACTTTTTCCTTGCCCTAGCATTTTTGTTCATGGCAACTTCCCTTGTTAATCCAATGGTCAATATTAGATTAGATCCGGGGTTCACATTAAATGCTCCATTAAATAAAAATTAAATGACATTAAGTTCACTTATGTCATTTAATAAAGTTGAGCAACCCCATTTTCTATTTAATCACTCACTTAACTTTTAAATGTGAACTTAAGGGAATAATCACACAAGACCTTATGTTGAAGGGATTGTTATCATAGGGAATGCAACATTGTTGATTAATGCATATGTCATAACCCTGGCTTAGCCATCCGATGTTGTAGGGTCGTGGGTGTGGTGTTATCAACAGCTTCAACCTTTTCACGAGCTCTATTGAAATCAAGTTCTTTTGACTCCCACTTTCAACATTGAAATGTGGTGGAGAGCCCTTCATCCACATATATGAGTGGAATATTCACTCACCTTCCTCTGACTCTTCAAGCTCGCTTGGATGGACCTTTGTAGTACTGGCCATGGTGATGATTTTTGCATCAATGATCCATTTTCCCTTGTTTGCAACTATGATGTTGGGTTTTGAATTAGAATTGAAAGTGGGATCGAACTTTCAGGCTTTGAGCTCAATTACCAATGACTACTTTGAGTGACATTTATTAGCATTGTGCCAGGGGATTTTGTGGAACTCACTCCACTTCCTAGTGTCCTTATTTGTCTTCTCATCCTCCTTCTTTGCTTATGGCTTGGAAAAGTTGTCTCAAGGTTGGTAATCCTTTCCCTGCCCTTTATTATGCAAGTTGAGGTTTCCTTTTCGATTCTTGTTTTGTGATGAATTTACAAAACCAAAATCCCGCTCATTCTTTTTCTTAAATTTTTTCTCTATTTTGACAACATAACGATAAGCGGCTCCTAGTGACGAGATTTCCATAAAATTTATTTTGGTTTGGTTGTTTCTATGTAATCCCCCACAATATTTTTGAACCATATATCACTCTAAGTATTTGATACCTAGCTTGGTGTACAAGGTATGGAAGGTATTTGTTAACTCTGGCACTATTTGGTCCCTTTGTTATCACAATGTAGTCCATCTCATGTACTGGTCGTCAAAATTCCCAACAGGGTAATATTGTTCCTTCATGGCATTCACAAAAGAGGCCCAAGTGGGATTGGCCCTAAATAGTTTAGAATCCTCTACAGAATTTTTCTCATAGTAAGTTCCACCAACTTTTGACATGGAGGGAAGCCTTAAGGAGCACAAAGGTGATTTTTTCCCTATAAAAAAAAAATGGATAGAGAAATATCCTTCTAGCAAATTTAACCATTTTTCCAAAGTGTCCGCATCTATATAACCTTTACAGGAATATCAAAATTAACTTGTATCTTAAAGGGGGATGTTCCTTCAAAGTGTTCACTTGACGAAGGCATAGTTGTTGTCAACATCCGTCGAAGGATTTGGGCAAATTTTTCTATCATCTCATCCATCTGTCGTGCAAGGGCTTCCTCGAGCAACATCTTAATTTGATATTCTGATCCATTATCTCTCTTTTCTTCTCCCTCCATGTGAGGATACTTAGGCTAACGAGAGTGGTTTTCCCCAAGATGAAGTAATTCAAGACCCAAACCTTAGTATGAAGATCTGGTTGGGGACATGCACTGAGAAACAATAAGAGTAGATTGCAATGATACCATTGATTCGAGTTTGTGCGAGAACAAAATGAAAGAATGTGTATATAACATAGTACACAGATAAATATTGCAAATAACATAGTGATATAGTAAACCAAATTTCTATAACTTAATGAAATAGAACATAGTATAAAATGCAAAATACAAAATAACTTTAATGGTGGTTGATGATTTCTGACAATAAATGTGGTGGTTAAGCTCATCCATAAGAATATGAGTTACAAATGAGGTCAAAAGGGCCTTTTAATATTAAGAATTAATGATAAAATCATAAACATAAAAATCACTAACCCCAAAATATGAAACACCAAAATATTTGTGGGCCTCATTGTAGTTAGTTGATACGTTAACTTCCTTTGGGCATAACTTTTGCATAGACTGTTTTGCATACAGTTTATGTTTGGGGAACTTCGTAGTATGTCAAAAAGGTCTAGACAAGAATTACACGTTCCAAATGATGAGACAAAGTCATTAGCTATCATCTAGGTGATTTCATGCATAACGTTTGCATCCAGTCTATGATTGGGGAACTTCGTAGTATGTCAGAAAGGTCTAGCCAAGAAACTACACATTCCAAATGACGAGACAAAGTCATTGGCTATCATCTAGGTGATGTCATACTATAATATGCCATTTAGGGCCTCAAAATGGCCTCGAAAGACGAGGACCCAAAAAAACGTAAAAACACTGCCAAGCTGGAAAACTATATTTTGAGCTAGTGAACTAGGTGGGTGGCCATCAATTTCCATATATATCACAAGGCTAGACAACATCAATGAAACACCACACCAAGCTACTTGTTTTTTAACCTCGCGAAGGTAAGTCCCAGCCACCTGTGATTTTGCTTATGTTGCTTTGTTGAGTTGGAACTAGGTGCTAAGACCATGGACACCTAATGAGATTGATATTATTGAATTGTATTTATTATTATTATTATTATTGGCACAACATGACAATAACGTTGTTGGGGGGTTATGGAAGCATGAGGTTAAGAGTTGCAATTTCCCCTAACAATACTCTTGCCCAATACTCGTGCCCACATAATTTGATTAATTTTGGAGTATGGGTGTCCTAAAAATGCATAATTAATGTCTTGCATGCATATGCATGCAGTATCTGCACCCCCTAGGTGAGAATATTCCTCATCTAGATGTTGGTGGGACCCATATGCACTCCACACATTAAATATGTTCCTAATTGACTAATTATGGGCAAGGCATACACCTAATTTTGAGTGACTAACAATTAATTTCAGTTAAGGTAAGTTAATTTGAGTTACTGTTAGTTAATTTCATTTAATATTAAGTTAATGTAAATTAATTTCAGTTAAATTAAGTTTAACTGAGTTAAAATCGGTTAATCGAAGTTAGTCTGAGTTCAACTGAGTTATATCAGTTAATTTGAGTTTTTTTGAGTTTAACTAAGCTATATTCAGTTCATTTGAGCCACTCTCCAGTTACAACAGTGAAACTAGTGTAATTAATAGTCAATTAGTGTCAGTTGTATAATTGGAGTTCGGATTCAATTAATTAATGTATTTTCCTCGGGTTAATGTCATTAATCTTCAATTAATAAGTCAATTAATTGATGTATTTTCCTCGGGTTAATGTCATTAATCTTCAATTAATAAGATGAATTTGAGTTGTATTTAGTGGATGAGAGTAGTCTTGGGAGAATTTGAGTTGGTCCTTGTGGATTCGAGTTGTCTCCAGTACACGGGAGTGATTTATAGGTGAGTAAGACTCAGTCAAGGGGGGGTTTGGGAGCTAAATTGATGAATTTGAATTAGCTAGGCATGGAAGTGTCTATGTTAGTGTTTTAGAGTCATTCTCAATGAATTCAAGTGGCTCAGTTAAGACTTGAATGAGTCCCTTAGTGTTTGTTAGGAATCCCTAGTGGATTGGGATTCCTTCTTCAATGGTCTAGAGTCACACTCTTAGAGGCAATTCAAGTTAGGAAAAATGTTTCAAATTTATCTAGCAAGTAAGTCATTCATGTTTATGCAGTTTTGGGAGCTAGCAGAGTAGTGATCTGGTGGAATAGTGAATGCCATAGAGATTTGGCCCTGATACTTGCACATTTTCTACAGTAGTCCAGTTTATAGATCCAAGAGATTAGTTTTTCTTGTTTTTGGATTCCCTAGTAGAGATCCAGAGGTGTTCTATGGTAGTTGTATCCCTGAGAAGAAAATGCCCTAGTAGGGGTTCAGCTTGTGGGATTAGGAGGACAAATTTCTCCTTTCTTTCGAATGATCCGGCGGAGGTTCGAATTTGTGTTTTATGTTAGATTTTTATCAATTTAGACAATATGATCTTAGGATCTTATCTAAGAGAATAACATGCACATCAATCAATCACAAGAGACAATAGACATAGATTTTCCTTGGGTAAACCATAAAAAAGAAAACCCCGCAGCTTCCTCAGAGATAGAATGAGCACCAATGGCAGCAGTAAAACCCAAAGACAGAAAAATGATCCCCAACAGCTATTCTCTTTCTCACTTGAGCGGGCAACTTCTCTCTCACCTATGCGCTATAGCTGGGTGAGTGTGTGTCTCAAATAGAGAGGCTCACTCTCTATTTATACTTATTTACGACTTGAAAACTACTTACCAGGGATGACTTCTCTAGGAGAGTCTAATAACCCTATTGCCCCGAAACTGTGGGGACTTTGCCCCGGCCGATCAACTAGGAGGGTTAACCTCTATGACTTTACATGAATTAATTACATTAATGATTCTCGCTATAGGAACATCGGGGACTAATGAAATACAACATATAAAATATACAAGTGAATACATTCCGAAGTTACAAATACGTCAACACTCCCTCTTAACTAGGAAGGTATTCTCTTGACACAATTCATCAGCACAAGTCTTCATCACTGGATCATCATCAAATCTAGATCATCACTGGATCATCATCAAAGTTGGATCATCACTGGATCATCATCAAAGCTAGATCATCACTGGATCATCATCAACATTCCTTCCGCTATCTCGATCAATTGGTGCTATCTCTCGATTCTACTTGTCATAGGAAATTCTACAGAGCCAGCCCTTTTTCATGCTGGTTGTATACCTAGCCTCTAGGTAGTTCATCTTCAGCGCTTATATCCAACCATGGGAGGCCCAGCCTTCCACCATGTCGAAAAGGCCCGCACAACACTTACATTTGACCATGGTAGGAACACATCCAGTATCCATGTTAGAATGGCATGCCCAACACTCACATCTAAACATGGGAGGCCCAGCCTGCCACCATGTCAGAAAGGCTCGTCCAAAACCTATATCTGACCATGGGAGACCCAGCCTGCCACCATGTCAGAAAGGCCCAACACTCACATCCGACCATGGGAGGCCCGGCTTGCCACCATGTCGGAAAGGCTCAGCACTTATATCCAACCATGGGAGGCCTGGCCTGCCACCATGTCAGAAAGGCTCAGCACTTACATTTGACCATGGGAGGCCTATCCTACCACCATGTCAAAAAGGATATGCACTTACATCTAACCATGGGAGGCCCATCCTGCCACCATGTCAGAAAGGCTCATAGACTCATAACTTCCCCATGGAAAGAACCTCGATCTGGAGAACACCAAGCTTCTCCTTGAAGTATTCAAACTTCACTCTGGCCAATGTCTTGGTCAACACATCATCTATCTGCTCATCCATCGCAACATACTGGAGCTTCACTACTCCTCTCTGCACCATATCCCTGATATAGTGATATTTGATCTCGATATGCTTCGACTTGTCATGGAACACCAGGTTCCCGACAACTTCAAACAACTCTGGTTGTTGCAATATATACAAGTAGCAGTCAACTGGAGATCAAACAAATCAGATAGTAGCTTCCTCAGCCACACTGCCTCACAACTAGGCGAACAAGCTGTGACATACTCTACTTTGGTTGTACTCAGTGCCACGTAGGATTGCTTCCTACTAAACCAAGAGATCACACCTGACCCCATACTGAAGTAGCACCTCGAAGTGCTCTTCCTATCAATGGCACTACCTGCCCAATCTGATTCCACATAACCTTCCAGGTTAATCTTCTGATTCACCTCATACTTGAGCCCATAATCAACTGTACCCTTCAGGTACCTCAAAATATGCTTTGCAACAATTAGGTGAACATGTCTAGGATCCATTAGGAACTGGCTCAATGTGTTCACAACAAAGCAAATATATGGTCTCGTATTCATCAGGTACATCAAGGACCCAATCATCTAACAATACATCGTAGCATCCACCGACTCTAATGAAGCATCACTCAATAGCTTCAGGGTCGATGCCATAGGTGTGGTCATGGCCTTGCAGTCCATCATCCCGAACCTCTTCAGGATCTCTACTACATACATCCCTTGTCCCAGGGATATTCCATTTCTGCCACACCTCCATGTCTATAAAGTAGTGCATCATACCCAAGTCCTTCATCTCGAACTCGACAGCAAGATTCGTCTTCGTATTAGCAATCAACCCATCCTCACCTGTTACAAACAGGTCATCTGCATACAGTAGGAGTATCACTGGGTTCCCTTCTTCAACCTTGTAGTAAAGCTTGGAATCCGCTTTACTCTTGGTAAAGCCTAGACTAGTTAGGAAGTTGTCAATCCCACCGTACCATGTCCTTGGTGCTTGTTTCAAACTATACAAGGCTTTCTTCAATTTACACACATGAGTTTCCCTGTCATGTGTCTCAAAACCAAGTGGTTGCTCCACATACACTTCATCTTCCACTACACCATTCAAGAAAGCAGTTTTGACATCCATCTGGTGTATCTTCCATTTCATTACTGCAACCAGAGCAAGTACTGATCTGATGGAAGTGTATCTAGTTACAAGTGCAAAATTTTCTTCATAATTTATTCCTTCTTTCTGGGAGAAGTCAGTAGCCACAAATCTTGCATTATATTTCTCTATGCTACCATCTGCAGCATGCTTGATCTTGTAGATCCACTCGTAAGTCACAACAGACTTTCCCTCTGGTCTTGGGACAACATCCCAGACATCATTCTTCATGATCGACTAGCACTCCTCGATCATAGCATCCTTCCATTCTTTCTTCTCTACTACTTCTTCATAGTTGGAAAGTTCTTTATCAATGATGTCACATAATAGGGCTACATATCCGGAGTAGGACCTAGTTCTCTCCCTTTATCTGTGCATTTCTTCTGGAGCCCCATATCTTTCTGCACCTTGGATAGCCTCTCGTACCCATGCAAGTTTCCTCTTGTGAGGATTCTTCTCTTGGGGTGGATCTACATGTTCCTGGGGTTATTCTATTTCTCGATATTCTTCTTGAGTTGTATCATTCATAGTTGTATCTTGAATCCTGGGCACTTCTGTTTCTTCAGGGTCTTCAACATGCCTCTTTCTGGATTTGTTGTAAGCTGGGTCTTCGTCAAATGTTACGTCTCTGCTGATGTCAATCTTCTTGAATCCTAAGAAGTATATTTTGTAAGCCTTCAAGCTTTCACTATATCCCACAAATATACCCTTCTTTCCTAAAGGATTTAACATTGTCCTCTTTTCTTTTGGAACATGTATGTACACTGGACAACCAAATATTTTGAGATGACTAACTTTTGGTTTCTTGCCGGAGAATACTTCTTTAGGTGTCTTGTTCTCAAGTACTCTATGTAGAGTACGGTTCTGTACATACACAGCTATCCTAGCAGCTTCTGCCCATAGATGCATGGGAAGATCTTGATCATGAAGCATTTCCCTTGCAGCTTCCGTGATCGTTCTATTCTTCGTTTCTGCAACCCTATTATGTTGTGGATTATATGGAGTGGTAAACTCCCTCTTAATCCCTAAATCTCTGCATAATTCTTTGAATTCATTTGATGTGAATTCTCTGCCATTGTCTGATCGAAAGGTCTTGATTTTCTTTTCTGTGTGGTTCTCTTTAAGATTTTGAATTCTTTGAACTTGCTGAATACTTCGTCTTTGTTCTTCAATAAGTATATCCATGTCTTCCTAGAAAAATCATCAATGAAAGAAACATAGTATACATACCCACTCAATGAACTGGATGACATCGGACCGCATACATCGGAGTGGATGATTTCCAAGATTCCTTTTTCCTTGCTCTCGCTACTTGGAAATGTCTTCTTTGTGTTCTTTCCTTTCGCACATCCTTTGCAGACAATGTCATGTTTTGCTTGTATTTTTGGAAGACCTTCAACAACTTTTCTTGCAAGTGGTAGTGCTCTATAGTGCACATGTGCAAGCCTTCTGTCCCAAATTTCATTTGGCTCTACTGAGTCATGGACCAATGCTTGTTCTAGTTGGCCCTTTAGCTTGTATAAGCCTCCCTCTTGCTCTCCAATCACTACCGCATCATCTATAGTCTTTCTCTTTGGCCACATAAGGACTTGGCCATCTACAAATGCAACCCTTAGTCCTTTTGCATCTAATGCAGGTATGGAGAGGAGATTTTTCTTTAGTCCTGGTACAAACAAGACATCCTTCATCTTCATAGACTTTCCAAACTCTAACTTATAGGAGGATTCACCACTACCTTTTATTGGATACTGGTAGTCATCCCCAAGTTTTACTTTATGAGGTGATTCATGTTCAGATAGTTTCACAAAAGATTTCTTAAATCTTGTCATGTGCTTGGAAGCCCCACTATCTATAAGACAATCATTGCTTCCATGTGTGACAGTTCCTGTGAGGGCAGAAATCAGAACATATTCTTCATCACTTGAAGAATCGTCACTTTCTTGTTTGATTCTCTTTATGGAAGGTTCACCATCCTCTGCAGTGTGAGCATGATGTATTCTTTTGTTGTCCTTCTTGTGAGATCCCTTCTTATTCTTGGGAAAATCTCTTGCAAAGTGTCATCTCTCATCACATGTAGAGAATATGTATTTAGATATATCTCTGTTAGATTATCTAGGGTTATCTTTCTGGTGAGAAGGATTACCTTTGGACATATGATAGTCCCGCCTAATTTTCTTGGAGTGTACTATGAGAGCTTGATCTTCACTTCCCATATTTTCTTGTCGGGCTACTCTTCGAGCTTCTTCTTGTGAGTATTCCTCCCACAGTCTACTGAAGGTGACTAGCTTTCTTCTAGCACAAATCCCTTGAATGAAAAGAGTCCCTTGACCTAGGGAGACCATTCAAGGTGGTCATCACAATTTCTGGATTCTCTACTTCTTCATCTACTGCTTCAAGTTTTTCTTTGATCTGGGAGACCCTTGTAAAGTATGATTGTATGTTCTCCGCATTCTGGATCTTCACATTATTCAACCAACCAAAAACCTCGATTTTTCTCTCTGAACTTCGATTTTGTGGAGGAGAGTAAGCCTATGCTGGGCTCACTCAAAAATTACACTTTTGTGAAAAGCCCTAATTTCCTGATGCAGTGGTAGGTCAAAAACTGAAAGTGCTCAAAATCAGATTCTGTTTCGATAGAAAGATGCATCCTTCAATGGAGAGTTGGCCTAGTCTCCTTTTGCTGATGGATTGTGGAGAGAGACCCAAAAAGTAAGAAGCCCTAGATTCTCTGCAACTACATAGTGTCTTGTTCTCAGGTTAGCTCTGATACCATGCTACATTTTTATCAATTTAAACAATATGATCTTAGGAGCTTATCTGAGAGAACAGCATGCACAACAATCAATCACAAGAGACAATAGGCACGAAGATTTTCCTCAGGGAAACCATAAAGGAGAAAACCCCGCAACTTCCTCAGAGATAGAATGAGCACCAATGGTAGCAGTAAAACCCAAAGACAAAAAAATGATCTCTAGTAGTTGTTCTCTATCTCACTTGAATGAGCTACTTCTCTCTCACCTATGCACTATATCTGGGTGAGTGTGTGTCTCAAATAGAGAGGCTCACTCTCTACTTATACTAATTTCTGACTTGACAATTACTTACCAGGGCCGACTTCTCTAGTAGAGTCTAATAACCCTAGTGCCCCGAAACTGTGTGGACTTTTCCCTCCTATCAACTAGGAGGGTTAACCTCTAGACTTTACATGACTTAATTCCATTAATGATTCTCTCGATAGGAACATCAAGGACTAATAAAATACAATGTATGAAATATACAAGTGAATACATTCTGAAGTTACAAATACATCAACATTTTAACCTGGGTGGTCGAAAGAGTTATTTTGAGAGATTATCCAACAGGAGAGGGGGACAATCCTGCGTTGAAATATATTCATGGTTGCGGTAGAACCTAAGTGAGAGGGGTACAATCCTATAAAAGTGTCTAGGCCCAACATCTCTCAAGTTTTGAATGCTCCAATGGGGGTTCGAGCTAAGAAATTGTCCTTGAAGGTCAGAAGTGGGGCTCTAGGAGAGGTGGGCAATCTCAAGACCAACCACTGCTTTCTTTTTTGGAAAAGGGGGACAAATTTAGGAAAGGAAGCGCATCAACCATTAGTATCATCATATAAGATACCTTCTATTGTGGGATTCCATAAACTCATCTTAGGGAATCTTTCAGGGGAAAAACATACGCCAAGTAAAGATCACAGGCTGGGAGGAAAGGTGTATTGTTGTCGATTCCCTTGGGTGATGCTAGTTAACCATAATAAGTGAAGGCATCTGAGCTAGATTGAGAACCGATTTAATCTAACCCAGTTACAACCATTTCTTTATAAACAGTGAGACCAAGGGCGAAGCATGACTGCTACAGGGCCATCACTACCCTTAAAAAGGAGTGCCCAAACTGGGAAAAAAAAACTCTGACAACAACTGGAAATAAACATCACCATAAAGGACCTAGTACATATCACAGTACTAATAACATACCTAACAAAAAGATTGAAACAACAAAATATGTCTATAATAGTTGCTGCAATAGGAGCAAAATAAGTACAACTTTGACAAAAACTCCACTTATCTACTAATAGTCTTGGAGGAAAGCAATGGGAGATCAATGAGTAGAGAGTTGCATACAATAAAGATAAGTTTCTTTTAACATTTTAATTAATTATGTGTGGATATTATGATGTATTAGGAAGGCTTCCTATGTATATTTAATGTTAAATTAAAAGGTATATTATTCATGCACTAGCTCTCTTGTTGGATTCAACGCCTCTCGGTAAATATGTACTTCTTTATGCTAGTATTTTGCAATATAATTTGTACATGTAATCCAAATTATGAAATATGATATAAGGACAACATTATGGCTGATTATGACTATTATACATCAATTTTACTTATGGGTTTTAAATAAGATCTATGTGAAAGGAAATGTTTGGTAGTTCTTTTGTTTATGAATCTTGCTTCTAGTACAATTAATGTGATTTGATTAAGGATGAATTGTACCATGCTTATTTATATTTTTATTAGTTATTGGGACTGATAGGAACTTTCATGTGGTCGTACATGGCATCCCCGTGTCATATTCATCATCGAGATTTGCTATTATGGATTTTCATAGAACTAGTTTATAAAACTAGTTGTTAAATTAGAAAGGTTTTTGCATGACTAGTTAACTTGAGAAAGTTTAAATTTATTTACAGTAGAGAAAACCTAATTAAGTGAAATTATTCATTGTGATAACTATGAACTCAACCCTATTTATCATAAGAGAGAGAACCTGTACCCTTCCTTACCAAGTGAGATAGGTTGGGTATGTTATAAGTGGTATCAAAGCTCTAGGTTACAACACTAGGGCTGTATGGACCTTGCCATGAGTCATGGATGTTATTTTATTCCTGTGATAGGTAATTTAATGATTGCATATGTAATATAGAAAAATGGATAGGGAATACGTAATGTGTAATAGAGCATAGTTGATATGTTATTAGGTGGGTTATTTTCAAAAATATTATATTTTGAGGGACATATTAGGAGTTGATGGCAAGGTGTATATATCTATGTAGTTATTAAATGAAATGATATAGAATTCCCTCCTTAATAAGATAAGGAAGGTCGTTAGTTTCGATCACATGGATAATCATAGTATCTCCTCTTTTCACTGAAGCATATAGAGAATGGATTCTGGATGATCGATGAATATTTTTATTTATCTTATGGGTTGTTCATAATACCTACCTCAAGAGCTATGCAATATGTCTATTATATATATGATCGAGGTTATTGGTTTATATATTAGTGTATATATAGGGCTTTGGACAGTGATTCGTCCTTTTATGAAAGTTCAATGTATTTAATGATTTGGATTTCCATTTGGAAAGGGAATCTCCCTGGAAGAAACACAACCCCCACCTAGATTGTCTTAATATATATTAATTAATTGATATGGTGTTGGAAATGGCGTATCTTGGTGAGATCGCAACCCCCATTCAAATTGTTTTAATATTTATTATTTCCTTAGGTATGGTGTTCAGAAAGGATGTTTATTCTGAAGATAAAACATTTGTAACCTCACAAATTTTTGTTTAATTGTCTATGTATATGTGTATAAATTGTATGATTATAAGATATGGTAGGGTTACATGCATTAGAGTGTTTGGAATAGTACGATAACTACCACGTGTAATAATATATATGTGTATATGTTATAAAATATCGATGTAGAAAATATTTAAGGATTAAAAAGGTATTAAGGGGGAATCATGAATCAAAGATTGCAAAGAAAAACAGAGCGTCGTAAGAAGCCAAACCCTAAAGTTTTCTTCGACATGCAAATTAACAGTGTCCCAGCCGGCAGGATCACGATGGATTTCCATGTCGATGAGGTGCCGAAGGCAGTCGATCCCCCTCGTGCGTTGTGCACAAGCAAGAGAGGCATAGGTTGCTTTGGCTTACACCTGCACAATATGGGCTTGTCTTTCCACCACAAGATTCAGGTATTTTTGTGCTAGGGCGGTGATTTCATGCTAGGCAGTGGTAACGACTGAGAGTCTAGCTACGGTGAGAAGTTCATGGATGAGAACTCTGAGAGCAAATCCTTTTCAATTTTCGTTATATCTCTAAAGGGGGTCTCTCTTTGTTTGTAAGTGAACCCACAAAGCTCTGTTTTGCAGCTGAAATCCTTGATTCAAAAGGCAGATGGAACCCCTCTAGGACTGTAGGGGCTTATCTATGCAAGACGATAACTCTTTGACCACCGGCAACTCCAAAGCCTTGGGATCTCAAAGGATGCATGCATCTCCATGGTGGCCAGTCTTCAGGGAGGCAACACCAGAACCTCTGATTCTCAGCCTAAGTCCTTCAAGGAGGAAACGCGAGAGGGGCTCTCTATAGCTCAGCTTGTTAGGGTTAACCTTGACTTGAAATCGAGTCAAAGGTGGTTAGGTCTAGCACATGGTTTGGGCACATGGTTTGTTGTAGCCCATGGTATTGTCCCATGGTATTGCATGTGATTAAGCCTTTATAAGGCCTGAGGAGGCTCCATTGTATATAGGCCTGGAGGTGAGCGGTGGCTAGCTCGCTTGGCTTGAATGGCCGGTTTTGGCCATGTAATGAAGATCTTCATTGGTGTTGGTTTTCCCCGCATGGGGTTTCCAGGGTATATTGTGTGTCTATATTGAATGTTGCTTGCAATGTTTATTTTCTCGCATATTGTTATTTAATGTTGCTCGTTTTCAACCTAACAACTGGTATCAAAGCCATGGTTTAGCTTGGTTATGCTTGTTGGTGTTTCTATGTTGAATCAAATTGTGGGGTGCATGTTCGGTGGTACCCGACACCCTAGCAGTAATTTTTTGGTCCATGTGAAACTTAGCCGTAGGCAAGTTTGGATTTCTCTGGATGCTAAAAGCACAAGGTATCTCTCTTATGCGCAAAGAAGGGATGTTGCATCAAGTGTGGAATGAACCACTAGGTAGGTACGAGGGTGGAAGGTGTACTCGTAGCATAGCTTGATGTGGATCGGAGAGGTTGAGTCTTCAATTGCGGGAGAAATGTGAGATGGTTTAATCTTGGTTTTGGGACCAAGATTGATAAGCCATGTATGTGAAGAGAATTCCTAGAGAACTGGCAGTTACAGCGGCCGATGACCCATGTAATCCAGTAGATGGATTATTCTTTATATGGACATCAATGACAGAGTTTGGATGTAGGTACAAAGGGAGCATGGCAAAAGACGAGCAAGGAAGCGAGCATGGAAAGCGAGAGGATGAAGTCACAGATGGTGATGATATAGTCACCATGAAGACACATAAAAAAAAATTTAAATGGAGCATTTTGCATGTAAATGGGCATATGGTTGTAAGACCTGGTAAGGCATGCATACCCCTGGTAACTCACCGGTAAAGTCAAGAGATAGACCTAGGTGATAGGGGGGTGTATGTAAGATTCCTCGGTAAATACTTGAGGGGAGTTGGTGATTACTCCAAGTCAAGTTTAAAGGGGGGATTGTTAGGGTTAACCTTGACTTGAGATCGAGTCAAAGGTGGTTAGGTCTAGCACATGATTTGGGCACATGGTTTGTTGTAGCCCATGGTATTGCATGTGATTAAGCCTTTATAAGGCCTGAGGAGGATCCATTGTATATAGGCCTGGAGGTGAGCAGTGGCTAGCTCGCTTGGCTCGAATGGTCGGTTTTTCCCATGTAATGAAGATCTTCATTGGTGTTGGTTTTCCCCGCATGGGGTTTCCAGGGTATATTGTGTGTCTATCTTGAATGTTGCTTACAATGTATATTTTCTTGCATATTGTTATTTAATGTTGCTCGTTTTCAACCTAACACAGCTTCCGGTCTAGAACCCTCACCCAATCTACATTGTAGATAAAGATGAGGAGGTCCCCACTTTGGATATTAAGCATCTAGAAGTCATCCAGAACGTTCTCATGCTTAAGGAATAGACCCTAATATACAGGTTCAATGGACTGTGGCAAAAAACAAAGGATCTCCTCGAATGGATAAGCTCAAACTAGCCTGAGTAATCTAAGGTATTACTCTACTCTAAAGGCTTTTTTTAGCGCATTTTCCTTCTCGAGAAGAAATTTTGTTAATTATGAGAAAAGGGCCCTAGTTAAGGGGGTCTGTTGGGCTTTTCCTAATCCCCTGGTTCCCTTCGTTCGACCCTTCAACCATGGTAGTGACCAAGGTGCCCATCTGGGTACGTCTTCCAAACTTACCAATCCATTTCTCAAACTGAATCGGTCTTCAAAGGGATAGGAAACGCACTGGGTTGCTTCTTGTCCTCTGAAGACACTTGCTCAACATTGGGTATTTTCACCTTTGCTCGCATCTGCGCCACCATTGATATCAATTCTAGGCTCCCTGACATGATCAACCTGAAGCTAGGTAACTCCATTTGGATTTCAAGCCTTGGACTATGAAAACACAACCTTCAGGTGCAAGATATGTCGAAAAGTGAACTGCCTTCTTAAGGCATCTCCACAAAGGAATACCCAACAGCAATGAACAACGAAGGCACACAGAGCCAAACGCTAGCAACTGCATGTAGAAAACACTCATGACGACCAACTTGATCAAGACATCAACTCTCAAGACGACCAACTTGATGAAGATACGCCCCCAACTGAACAGGATTAGAGATCCACCCCACCTCCGCCCGAGGTGCACATGCCTCTTCTAGAAGATGAAGCCATGAAAAGTGGCCCCCCTCAAGGGTATAAAATATACCATGAATCTTCTTATTCAGACTCTAACAAGTATCTCCACCAAGAGTCCATTGATGTGATGCAATTGGTCATAGTGTCCCCTACTTATGGGGGATGGATACAAGTCAATAAAAAACAAGGAAAAAAAGGAAAGACTTGAGAATTAACCCATTTAGGGATGGGTTCTTCTTCTTTGTAATTTCCAAGACATTGATTCTCTTTTAGATACCCGCTGCTATGATTCTACATTGGATATAGCTTTAGTGTTAGCTGTGTCATTTCAGTCGAGTGTTCTATGATCTTCTCCTGGCAGTTAGCCACTCCTTTCCGCCTCGCTTGGCCTTCTGGCAGGTAGTGGAAAGTTGATTGTAACATTGTTTTCTTTTTCAGAAATACAAGGTTATTCACTAACTTACCAAAAAAAAAAATATCGATGTATATGTCGATAATATATGTATATAAAAAGTATATGGGGTGTACCTAGAATATGTGTTATAGTGTGTGTATCGATGTGGATAGGTTGGGATATTCGTAATGTGCAATTTATTAAATGCAATAACTATTAGTATTCGTGTATGTTATATCATGTATATCCTATATGTATAAGTGTGCATGTATGTAATATAGTAAGCATGTGTGTATGTATATATAGTTGACGATATCTATTGATATGATATAACATCGTAAATGTCGTGTAGTATTCATGAGCATATATTGGTATATATGTAATATATGTGTATTATAAGGTAATTAAAATCAACGACAAAAGAATATGTAACTAGAGTGTCAAGTTGTGTGTATGGTATCATATGATATGGGTATATAGGAGTGATATACTATAGGATTACCTACATGTTTATATGTATCATTGTGTTATATGTTTCGTCCCATCAGGAAATGTTTAGTAGTTGTTGTGTTTATGAATCTTACTTCTAGTACAATTAATGTGATTTGATTAAGGATGAATTGTACCATGTTTATTTATATTTTTATCAGTTATTGGGACTGATAGGGACTTTCATGTGGTCGTACATGCAATCCTCATGTCATATTGATCATCGAGATTTGTTATTATGGATTTGCATAGAACTATTTTATAAAATTAGTTGTTAAATTCCTAGTTAAATTAGAAAGGTTTTTGCATGACTAGTTAACTTGAGGAAGTTTAAATTTATTTACCATAGAGAAAACCTAATTAAGTGAAATTATCATAAGAGAGAGCACCTATACCCTTCTTTACCAAGTGACCTAGGTTGGGTATGTTATAAGTGGTATCAGAGCTATACGGTTGTATGGACCTTACCATGAGTCAAGAAAGTTATTTTATTCCTTTGATAGTTAATTTAATGATTGCATATGTAATAGGAAAAAATGGATAGAGTCCTGATAAATGCTAATTGATGACCACATAAGTGCCACACTTGGAAAACCATGACGAGCTCAATAACCCTGTTGTTTGGGCCTTCTATGCATTGCCAATCTGTACTAATGTGATTTTTTATGTTATTAAATGATGTAAAAGAGGTTGATTATTTCCTAACATTATCCTTATGGCCTACACATAACAACCCCGATACTTTTCCAAACCACAGTGTGAACCCTAAATTAACCTCCCATACTTATTATTAGCTCCAATGTCTCAAGTCCTATGAAGTGTTACCTAGGCCATGCATGATATTAAAACAAAGTGTTATAGTTGATTTTACCACACATGGTAGATCGCATTTATATGGTGTTCCTTGTCCCTCTACAGACTCTTTGGACCCCATAGACTATTTTGTACCTTTGATGTTTCCAAGATCATCCCTAAAAACAACTGTTATTTGTTGTACACGAATTTTAATCCCTTTTCCGTGTATACACACGGATATTACCCTTAAACCCGTGTACATCATGTTGAGGCCTGGAAATTCGCAGGCGACAACAGCAAGGGATTCTCCCCAATCAACGTTCCCAACTAGCCCGTTGATTGTTTGGTGTAGGGAATCCGTCCGGTTTTGCAGTCCGGCTACCGTAGGTCAAAGTAACAAAACAAAGGTTTTACCGGTTGCGGCTCGGTCCACCGAGTTTTTGTATTTTTGACTTAACGTATGAAATGAAAAGGCCTAATTAACAATCCAGGGTGATCGAGATGTAGGGAGCAGTCACAATGTGATGCGCAGGTTCTTACCTCTCGTCTTAGGCTCACAAGCATCTACATCACATATGCAAGAATGAAATAAACTAACTATCCATCTATCTACCTATCTATCCACCTATCCCCGGGGAGCCAGAATATGATTTAGTTATGAGTAATGTGGATTATTCATGCATTATAAACAGAAATTACATGTAGCTGATATTCTTATCTACAACACATGAAAGATTAAAGATATTTCGACAATCAGATAGCCAATTGTTTATGAACAACATCCATTACTCATAGTATGAACAACATCCATTACTCATAGTGGAAATCTTCATAAAATACACCAAAAAACATTCATGCAAGAACATAGGTTCAATGAGTTAGAACGGTCTCACAGTTGATGGACATAAAGCTAAAAACGAAATAGTTCCTCTTCAACAAATCCATAGCACAACATTTGACTATTCCACTAAGCTTTCTCCAACGGGCAAACTGTAATTTTCTATTGCAAAAGGAAATAGTTCTTCTTACAATATGTCTTCACCGGTCTTACTGGGAAAAAGTCCCTTCTCCTTCTAAGTCTTTTACATTTATACAAAAGGGTCAGACTATTGGGCTTCCCAACCTCTCGTCTCCCAACGTTCTACTTTTCTTAAATGTTTTACAAAATAGTTACAAATTACAATAATGACCGATCCTTCATGAGGAGGGGCCCACTTAACTGTCTAGAAACTTCTTCCACGCTGCAGCTTCCTTAGCGATGCCTTCAAAAACACAAGGCTCCAAAAACTGAATATTTCTCTCAAACTTCTCAGCTTGATTCTTGATAGCCTCGACCCTGGATGTACTCAATCGGAGCTGATCTTCCAGAAGCTATACACTGACAGCTGGATGATCTACTTCGCTTCTCAAAATCAGATCATCCAAGGCTTTGATATCCTGTACCTTAGCTTCTTCCTCCTAGAATCTCTTCTGCTATAGCTCCACAAAGGCATCATGATCTGGGAAAGCTTCAAGCCTCTCTGTAGCTTCTATCTGGCATCAGTTGTATGTAATGAGAAGTCTTCTGCAAAACTCGGTGCATAATCCCTTTGTATTTTTTACTTCCTTCTTGAAGTCTTCAGCAGTGTTAATAGCAAAATCCACTAGGTTGTAGTCCTGTTTGAGGGCCTGTTGGTCTTTTGACGATAGCTCTGCTGGGATTTCTTCGTTGTTCTCCAACCTTGCCATCCGTGCAATCAGGACCTCTAGGACATCCTGGGATCTGTCCACAAAGTAGGATGCAGTTTCCAGGATCTCCTCCAATTGGTCGTCAATCTGCAGCACTCTACATCTTTCTTTTTCAACAGCAGTCTGCAGCTGCAGCATCTTGGTTTTCTTGGTCAATACATGCTCCTTGAAAGGCTGGAGGTTAACCTGCTGTTCTTTTTCCCCTTCCAAAGCAGTGGTCAAAGAATAAATCTACTCCTGATGTTCCTTTCTCAGTTCTTGGGTGTGCAGATCATTGGCCTGCAAGAGGATCTTCTGCTGCTCTTCTAGCTCTTCCACCTTTGCCAGTAGTTGTTCCTTCTCACTCTTTAGATCTTGGCATTCCTTCTGCACTTTCTCTAGGGCCTCCCGTGCTGTTTCCTTGACTTGCATTTCTACTTGGAAGGCCTGTACTTTAGCTCTTGAGGACTTCATTTCCCGTTGCATGTATTCATATTTCCTCTTGAGCCTGTTGTTTTCTTCCCTCTTGTGCCTCAATGTATCTTTCAATTGAGCAGAAGATTTCTTTGATTGCTCCAAGTCAATCATGATTTTGCTTACATTATCCTCTGAAGCTTGGATGAATGCAAACCTAGATCTTAGGGTAAATCTCAGATCTTGGTCTGTTCCTAACATAACAGCCGTATCCATTATCATTTTACCAGGTATACCTTCCGCCTCAACTTTCCTCTCTGTCCTCTTTATTATTCTCTTTGTTGCCCTATCATAATATACAGTGTTGAAATCAGAGATTTCCTTTCCATTTTCCTGCACAAAAGGGACCAGCTTGAGTGTGGGGACCATGGGTATGCTGGTAGCAGGTACTTGAGAGGTCTGAACCTCTGGGTTCTCCACCTCCTGGGTCTTCCCTGCTGCTGTTTTAGAAGCTGACTGCTGTGTCAACTTTATCCTTTCAGCTTCTTGCTTTTGAAGCTCCTCATCGAGCTTTCTCTTTGCTTCCTCTACCTCTTTTCTAGCTGCTTCCTCTGCTTTCTCAACTGCTTCCTGAGCAGTTCTTCTTTCTTCTTCTGTATGCAGCCTTTCTGCAGCTTCTTTCGCCAACCTCTGGGCTTCTTCATCCCTCCTTTTGGCTTCTTCCTTATCCATAGCCTGTTCGTCCCCTTTTCCACCTTTGGTGGTTATCTTCTTCTTGAATCTTCTCATCAGTGTTGTCATGTTTGGAGTATTTTGGAAGACAGATTCTTCCCTATCAAAATAATGGGTATATTCAAAATGCACCTTGTGTTCTTTACAGTGATCAGCAACTTTACCCTGGGAATCATTTCTGTGATAAGGCATCTCGCCAAAGTGGAACTTCTACAGCTCTTCTACGAACTCCTCAGCTTGTTTCACCTTAGTGAACCTATAGCTTCCTAATCTGAAGGGCAAGGGAGGATAAGCGGTCTTCTTGTGTTTGAACAGGAAGCTGCCTATTCCATCTAGGAACACTTTCCTGACTGCCTCCTTATGGACAATGTAATCTGTTGCATATTTGGGCAGCAAGGAAGGAGCTCTCGAACCTCCGAACATCCTGAAGTACATGCCATGCTCAGTCAAATAATAGTCTGCATAATCTTCTATTACTTGCATGGCCTCCTCTAACATACAATCACACTCTTTTCGGAAAATGAGTGTGTGTAGTGGCATAATGAAGTGCTCACAAACTTCTCTGTAATGGCTGTGGTACTGGTGTGCCCACAATGGTCTATAAGTAGCATAGACAGGCACTCTTTCCCTGTCCCAGATGCACCTGAGACCAGGGAAAGGCTGGTTGCATAGTATACAGTCTATGAGTATTGAGCTCATATAAAATTCAAATCTTTTCCGGGACTCTCCTTCCAAGGCTGAGGTCAAGCAAGAAGAAAGACTGCTGGATACCAAGCTGGCCCAATTGAAGATTGTCCCTTGGGTGGCCACATGGAAAATGATGGGTATCCACTCTAGCTTGAAGAATCCCTAAAGCAGTCCTTGGCGAACCTACCTCATACCTATCATAACTATGAAGGGCAGTTTGGCGCAGACGGCGTAACGGCTGTCTGCGCCGAAACCCCTCAATCCTTCTGCGCAGGGTAGCAAATGAACGGTGGTGGAAAAACAAAGCTGCTCTGAAGGTTAAACTGCCTTCCCACGGTCAAAAAGATATAAAAAAATCCCTACTTATATCGGCGTATAACCTAGCGGGACAAGGAAACGGCCGGGGACCTAAAACCACCGTAGAAAACCACTAACAGTTCAAATGGAAAGGGAAAAAATGACGAGGAGCCTACCTGGAAATACGGTGAGTAAGGCGAGTCGATGACGGGTCGGTGCTTCCACAGTTGCCACCTGGATGTAGGTACACCGATAGCGCGGACCTTCACTACCTCAAGAGAACGATAGCTCGATCGCGACAGTGCTCAGCGAAAAAAAAATAACAATAGAAAAATAATACACCGTCTCCGTATATATATTTGATCGCACGTGCGAGGAGAAAATATTGGAAATCGGCGAGCTTTTGCATCAGAGGCTGGAAGTAATCTCCCTTCCGCAACGGTGGACGGCCAAAACGTAGACCCAGCCACGGAGACACGCATGGCAAAAAACATAAAATCGGACGTCGAAAGGTTTTCGAATCGGCGGATGAAAACGAACGTTCTTCCGCTACGGCGGACGATTTAAAGCGCCAAGTCTTCCGTTCTGGTTATACACATTGGGTAGCAGTTGAGAGATCGGACGTTGGAAGGTTTTGGATCGGGAGACGAAAGTTTAAATCTTTCGGCAACAGGGAAAACTGACATGATAAAAGGTTCCGACTCAAAACTCAAAAGCAGTCGAAAAAAATCACCCAGATCGGGAGAAAACCGAAAGTCAAAAATCGAAAACCCATCCTCAACGGCGGAAGAAAAGATCATAAAAGCTTTCGATGCCAAACAAAAAAGCGTCTGACGTGAAAAACCCAACGGGTCGGAAGTCGGAAGGTTTTTCTTTCCGCAAAACAAAAAACCTTCCGCAACTGCGGAAGACCAAAGCTAAGATCCACCCGCAACGATGGAAAATCAAAACAAATCATCTTCCGATTCCAGCATTTTTTCAAATGCGCTTAAGGGCAGCGATAGAACTTGATCAAAAAGTGGATTACTTAAGGCATCATAGGAGGAATCAAAACAATGGGTAGCTCAATCCAAGCATAAGCAAAGTCTTTCTGAAAGTTCTTAGACCAATTTCAAGCAGAAAATCCAACTGATTCAAGCAAAGGAGGGTCCTAAAAAAATTTAGAATTTTGGGAAATTGTTGCAGCTGCAACAATTGGCAACTACCTGGTGAACCCCAGATTTCTGAATTAACTCCTTCCCAGTGCAAGACCGTCTGAATAAAAGTTGAAACCTTCTAGATGTCTTTATCCTCGAGCTGGCCAACTTAAGCATTTAAACCATTGAGAAGTAGTCTATTCTTTGGGAAATGGTAACATCAGAAATATTGCAAGTCTGAATAACTCTTTTGAGGCCAAATAAGTGAGTTTTATTTTGCCTATCCTCAAATAGTTTACTGCTTGGACACCACAGGATTGTAACAGAGAGTAAACAGTATTGTCCTTTTGTTCCTCATTCCCATGCCAACTGCACTTTTGTGCCTTCTGAACTTTAGTTCTTTTGATATGAGTCCTCCTGCAAGCCTTTCTTACTGAATTTTAATTCAGGATCCTCTATCCCATAGTGTCCTGTTGTGTGAACAATGTACTTCATATTTCAGTTCACGGACGGAGAGGATCTTGTGGCCATTTAGTACTTCATGCTTTGATATTTTGCTTTGATATGTATTGTTTTTCTTTAAGGAGTTTTGACTCTTGATAGCTTTTTGCTTTTCTGAATATATGTCATGGAATCATTTATATATGATATACTGTTTTACTCTTCTTCCTTTCCGTGGGTCTTTTGCTATCACCCCCTTGGATATTTAAGATGTGAAATGGATGGAGCCTCGAAATAGTATTCCAGACCTCCTTTACTTCTGAGTTATCAACAAGGGTTAAGTAAGACTTCAATGAATGCATTTCCAGCTAGGAGCACTGCTACTAGAAGACAGTTTATACTTTAAAGCACAGTCTTTCGCTTCAAGATTTCAGTTAATAAAGAACCCTGATGTTTCCATTGCAACCAAAAGTTTGCCTCTTTATTCAAATCCAAACAAAATGCTAGCAAAACAATAAAATAAAACAACATCAAATCAAATAATCAAAAGAAAAAGCATCAAAGCATTAACGAACACAAAACAATTTATTTATGTACAAAGCAAAAAGAAGAGAAAAAATTTGCCCACTCCTACAAAAATTTTAATCTAGAGAGCTAAAGGGTGGGCTGGATCATAGACATGGGATATCTAACCATGGTCTAGCTGGGCTAGTTTTGAAACTGAACACATGTCTACTATCCTACAATCATCTCTTACAGCTTGAGGAGGTTGAAGGAGCTCAGGCTGAATATCAGTCATAGAACTGGCCTTTCTTGGAGTAAGATGTATTAACTCAAACTCAGTCAGATAATTTCCCAGGACAAAATCAGAAGATTCGTTTCCCTCTCCTAGCTTAGTGACATTGTGCTTCATGTAGGGTTCTCTTAATATCTTAATCAGGTTTGGGATGCCCTTCTGAGCTAACCACAAGTCAGACCAATCTGAAGCAAAGTACCCATTTAGTCTTGCTATCCAATCTCGGTTTAGGATCATTCCATAGCCATCAGGTATGTCTGCTACTACAATATCAATGTAATGACATATCCTTTTATTTGCAGACAATCGAATCAGAACATTCTCCATCTCCCCCACTACTTTGACACTACTCTTGTCTAGTTGAGTGACGTCCCAAATAGTAGGTTTTAGCTGCCCATTAAGTTTTTTGCAAACTGCCAGAGGCATAACATTCATCGATGATCCAGAGTCCACCAAACAATTATGCACCTTATGATTCAAAATTTCAAGAGTCACAAGGAAAGGTGGGGCGCTAGTTTTCCTTGTCCTAGTTAATTCGATCTTTTCTTCCACAGGTTGGTTTTTTGTGGGCATCTCCTCTTTAAGTTTGTCAACGTTTCCGTACTTAACATCTTCCACGGGTTTGGCAGGCTCAATGAGTGGCTCAGTTTCATGTTTGCAAGTAGTGGCTTCAGGTGTGTCATCTTTAGCATTCACATCTACCTGCTTCTTGACATTCTCTTGCAAATTTTTAACCTTTGGAAGTATTGCATTGTCCTTAATTGCTAGGTTCTTATCTTTTGTGGTTGTAGGTGTATATTGAGATTTGAGAGCATCTTCTTCTGTGTTGAAAAGTGAAACACCCTTCCATAAGAACATGGTATCATCATCTTACTTCTCTATGGTCTGTTCTTTTCCTCCTTCTTCACCACTGTCTTCAGTCAATTTGGAGTTCAGCAACTTATTCATTACCAAAGACATTGAATTCAACCATTGAGGGCACTTCTTCTCAGAGTGAGGTTGCTGGTGAAAAGTACAAAAACTATCCCCCCCGATTTCTGTTATATTTATTAAGGCTAAATTTGGGGAAGGGATTTTCCATTGGTTATTATCCTCTCTTTTCGGATAGTAGGGCTTATAAATTTTCTGAATGTACCTTTCTTTTTCCAGATCTATTATTCGGTTGGAAAGCTTCTGCATCGTCTTCAGCATTCCCTGATAATCTAGTGAGTGGTCCTCTTTAGGTCTAGACAGCAGTAAATCTCTTCTATCTGTAGTTTCCTTTCCAGGTAGATCAGGATAATCTTCTACACTTTCCTTCTCAGCCTCTACTCTTTTGGCCTCTTCATAAGTTTCTACCAATGTAGGTCTTGCCTTCATCTTGGCAAACATGGCCAGCTCAGGTCCTAGGGCTGAGGTAAAGTATTCAATTAAGACCTTGTATGAGGGTCTGTCAGTTTCAGAAAAGTTCTTTAGGTATATAGAAAATCTTTGAGTGAAACTACATACTTTCTCATTCTTCTCTTTTCTTAACA
This sequence comes from Pseudotsuga menziesii, assembly GCA_001517045.1. Taxonomy (NCBI): domain Eukaryota; kingdom Viridiplantae; phylum Streptophyta; class Pinopsida; order Pinales; family Pinaceae; genus Pseudotsuga; species Pseudotsuga menziesii. The sequence continues at coordinate 174,673 of LPNX011098900.1, forward strand.
AACCAAGACCTTTCATTAATGAGGCATGTGTTTTTTGGGTGGTGTATTTACTTCTGAAAACCTTCTCGAAGGTGTCCCAATCAGGAATCGAATTTTTAGGGAGACTGAAATAACAAGATGCTGCTGCTCCTTTCAGGGTGTGAAGGAACAGTCTACAGACCACATCTTCATACTCCCCAGCCCTTAGCCCTTCTAATGCTAGATAAAAGCTTTGCAGGTGGTCATCTACAGCAGTCCTTTCTTCGGGGTCAAACCTAGGCAAGAGTTTGTCAAAGGCCTAAGGTAGGTTATGCAAAGGCGGTGTAAGGTTCAGAGGGGATCTAGCTCTCCATGCAGGCAATGGGTTGGTCTGATTTGCATTTATGCCAGCCATAGGCATAGGCCAAAAAGTATGAGCAAAGAGCAACGTAGGGTGAGAACAGGATCTCTTACTTCAAGGTATAACCGAAACCTATAAGTGCTTGGGTCGAGTTACAAGCTTTAAACTTCTGTTGGTGGGGTAATCTTGGGAAAATTTAGTTTCCACGGCCAGCCATTCACTGGCGGCCCTCCTTCTAGTGCCAGAACTGTTGAGGCCTGCAAATTCACAGGCAACAACAGCAAGGGATTCTCCCCAATCAACGTTCCCAACTAGCCCGTTGATTGTTTGGTGTAGGGAATCCATCCGGTTTTGCGGTCCGGCTACCGTAGGTCAAAGTAACAAAACAAAGGTTTTACCGGTTGCGGCCCGATCCACCGAGTTTTTGTATTTTTGACTTAACGTATGAAATGCAAAGGCCTAATTAACAATGCAGGGTGATCGAGATGCAGGGAGCAGTCACAATGTGATGCGCAGGTTCTTACCTCTCGTCTTAGGCTCACAAGCATCTCCATCACATATGCAAGAATGAAATAAACTAACTATCCATCTAACTACCTATCTATCCACCTATCCCCGGGGAGCCAGAATATGATTTATTTATGAGTAATGTGGATTATTCATGCATTATAAACAGAAATTACAGGTAGCTGATATTATTATCTACAACACATGAAAGATTAAAGATATTTCGACAATCAGATAGCCAATTGTTTATGAACAACATCCATTACTCATAGTGGAAATCTTCATAAAATACACCGGAAAACATTCATGCAAGAACATAGGTTCAATGAGTTAGAACGGTCTCACAGTTGATGGACATAAAGCTAAAAACGAAACAGTTCCTCTTCAACAAATCCATAGCACAACATTTGAATATTCCACTAAGCTTTCTCCAACAGGCAAACTGTAATTTTCTATTGCAAAAGGAAATAGTTCTTCTTACAATATGTCTTCACCAGTCTTACTGGGAAAAAGTCCCTTCTCCTTCTAAGTCTTTTACATTTATACAAAAGGGTCAGACTGTTGGGCTACCCAAAGTGACCTTTGGGCTTCCCAACCTCTCGTCTCCCAACGTTCTACTTTTCTTAAATTTTTTACAAAATAGTTACAAATTACAATAATGACCGATCCTTCATGAGGAAGGGCCCACTTGACTGTCTAGAAACTTCTTCCACGCTGCAGCTTCCTTAGCGATGCCTTCAAAAACATAAGGCTCCAAAAACTGAATATTTATCTCAAACTTCTCAGCTTGATTCTTGATAGCCTCGACCTTGGATGTACTCAATCGGAGCTGATCTTCCAGAAGCTGTACACTGACAGCTGGATGATCTACTTCGCTTCTCAAAATCAGATCATCCAAGGCTTTGATATCCTGTACCTTAGCTTCTTCCTCCTGGAATCTCTTCTGCAATAGCTCCACAAAGGCAACGTGATCTGGGAAAGCTTCAAGCCTCTCTGCAGCTTCTATCTGGCATCGGTTGTATGTAATGAGAAGTCTTCTGCAAAACTCGGTGCATAATCCCTTTGTCTTTTTTACTGTCTTCTTGAAGTCTTCAGCAGTGTTAATAGAAAACTCCACTAGGTTGTAGTCCCGTTTGAGGGCCTATTGGTCTTTTGACGATAGCTCTGCTGGGATTTCTTCGTTGTTCTCCAACCTTGCCATCCGTGCAGTCAGGACCTCTAGGACGTTCCAGGATCTGTCCACAAAGTACGATGCAGTTTCCAGGATCTCCTCCAATCGGCCGTCGATCTGCAGCACTCTACATCTTTCTTTTTCAACAGCAGTCTGTAGCTGCAGCATCTTGGTTTTCTTGGTCAATACATGCTCCTTGAAAGGCTGGAGGTTAACCTGCTGTTCTTTTTCCCCTTCCAAAGCAGTGGTCAAAGAATAAATCTACTCCTGATGTTCCTTTCTCAATTATTGGGTGTGTAGATCATTGGCCTGCAAGAGAATCTTCTGCTGCTCTTCTAGCTCTTCCACCTTTGCTAGTAGCTGTTCCTTCTCACTCTTTAGATCTTGGCATTCCTTCTGCACTTTCTCTAGGGCCTCCTGTGCTGTTTCCTTGACTTGCATTTCTACTTGGAGGGCCTGTACTTCAGCTCTTGAGGACTTCATTTCCCGTTGCATGTATTCATATTTCCTCTTGAGCCTGTTGTTTTCTTCCCTCTCGTCCCTCAATGTATCTTTCAATTGAGCAGAAGATTTCTTTGATTGCTCCAATTCAATCATGATTTTGATTACATTATCCTCTGAAGCTTGGATGAATGCAGACCCGGCTCTTAGGGTAAATCTCAGATCTTGGTCTGTTCCTAACATAACAGCCATATCCGTTATCATTTTACCAGGTAGACCTTCCACCTCAACTTTCCTCTCTGTCCTCTTTATTATTCTCTTTGTTGCCCTATCATAATATACAGTGTTGAAATCAGGGATTTCCTTTCCCTTTTCCTGCACAAAAGGGACCAGCTTGAGTGTGGGGACCATGGGTATGCTGGTAGCAGGTACTTGAGAGGTCTGAACCTCGAGGTTCTCCACCTCCTGGGTCTTCCCTGCTGCTGTTTCAGAAGCTAACTGTTGTCTCAACTTTATCTTTTCAGCTTCTTGCTTTTGAAGCTCCTCATCGAGCTTTCTCTTTGCTTCCTTTGCCTCTTTTCTAGCTGCTTCCTCTGCTTTCTCAGCTACTTCCTAAGCAGTTCTTCTTTCTTCTTCTATATGCAGCCTTTCTGCAGCTTCTTTCACCAACCTCTGGGCTTCTTCATCCCTCCTTTTGGCTTCTTCCTCAGCCTTAGCCTGTTCATCCCCTTTTCCACCTTTGGTGGTTATCTTCTTCTTGAATCTTCTCATCAGTGATGTCATGTTTGGAGCATTTTGGAAGATAGATTCTTCCCTATCAAAATAATGGGTATATTCAAAATGCACCTTGTGTTCTTTACAGTGATCAGAAACTTTACCCTGGGAATCATTTCTGTGATAAGTCATCTCGCCAAAGTGGAACTTCTGCAGCTCTTCTATGAACTCCTCAGCTTGTTTCACCTTAGTGAACCTGTAGCTTCATAGTCTGAAGGGCAAGGGAGGATAAGCGGTCTTCTTGTCTTCGAACAGGAAGCTGCCTATTCCATCTAGGAACACTTGCCTGATTGCCTCCTTATGGAAAACGTAATCTGTTGCGTATTTGGGCAGCAGGGAAGGAGCTCTCGAACCTCCAAACATCCTGAAGTACATGCCATGCTCGGTCAAATAATAGTCTGCATAATCTTCTATTACTTGCATGGCCTCCTCTGACATACAATCGCAAAGTGTGTGTAGTGGCATAATGAAGTGCTCACAAACTTCTCTGTAATGGCTGTGGTACTGGTGTGCCCACAATGGTCTATAAGCAGCATAGACAGGCACTCTTTCCCTGTCCCAGATGCACCTGAGACCAGGGAAAGGCTGGTTGCATAGTATACAGTCTATGAGTATTGAGCTCATATAAAATTCAGATCCTTTCCGAGACTCTCCTTCCAAGGCTGAGGTCAAGCAAGAAGAAAGACTGTTGGATACCAAGCTGGCCCAATTGAAAATTGTCCCTTGGGTGGCCACATGGAAAATGATGGGTATCCACTCTAGCTTGAAGAATATGCCATGAGCTCTCCCAAATACCCTATTAAGCATCAAAGCTATAAATCTGTAGGGCGCCCTCAAGCTCGTTGTATCATACTCACTTGTCGGTATGTACCGGTAATGTTTTCCCTGCAATAGCATTCTCTTAAGAGTCTCTACCAGGTCCATTCTAATGCTATTCAACCAGTCTTCAGATAAGAATACTTGGGCTTCTGGCAAGTGATAAGCCAAAGCCACATATCCAGGGATAAATGCAGCATAGCCCTGTCCTTCAACATTTCCCAGAATCATTGCGGTTACATCTGCCCAGGGCAGAATCCAGCCAATTACTTCAAAGCATGGGAATAGCTCTGGTCTGGTGGCAACTTTCATGAGAGAAGATTTCTCTATGTTAGCATAGATGGATTCTTCTTCGAGGCCCATGTCTAGAACCTCCTTGCAGGAATTAAATCTATATATTTCACCCCATTTGTACTCGGGTTCAACACCAGAAACACATTGAGTGTCTTCATATATGTATTCGGTCTTCGTGACAACCTCTACTTCTGGCCCTTCTTCGACCACAGGGGCCTTCTTCTTCTGCCTCTTGGACATGGTGGATTCGGATTCTTCCTGCCATATATAACATTGTAACATTGAGAAATTCAAGGTGCAAACATTTATATGCCAGTGTGCAGCGTTTTACTTCTTCTATGTGTATCATGACAGCAATTTGTTAGAGAGGTAAATGTATGCATGGATAGCCTAAAATGGCCTAACTAATTTGAACTGTTACAACCAAAGTGCAGCATTTAATGACCTTGTCTATCTAGCATGATGCAAACATGTCACATATAGTAAAAAAAAACAAACAAATAGCAATCTACTACTGCTGTATGATATTGAACAATTATATCAGCCACATTCAAGATGACAAGGAAATCTACATCAATAGGCCACCCATTTCTGCTTTCTATGCATGCCATGGTCCTTTCACTGGGAGGGAAATATAGTAGCAGTTACGCAGGTTCTTTCACCGATGCCTTATCAAAACCAAACCCACGCCCTTCTGGTCAACAACTAAGAATATAGACATATTCCCTACCACAGGCCGAGGCTTGACCGCTGAGCTCTACGGGGTAGCTTGAAGTGCATAGGTACAAAACAGCTGGGGTTTAAGCAGTGCGGGAAACAACAGTAGTAACTACGAGGTTTTCTCAACGGCGCCATGCCTACACCAATATAAAAGACATATCCCCTCCAGCGAGCCACGGGTTTGACACCAAGCTCGACGAGGATGCGCAAAACCGCGTAGGTGAAAAATGGCTAGGGCTTCAGATGCGGGTAACGCACCACGTTATAGACAGCCCCAAAACCCCTAAAGCAGTCCTTGGCAAACCTACCTCATACCTATCATAACTATGAAGGGCGGTTTGGCGCAGACGGCGTAACGGTCGTCTGCGCCGAAACCCCTCAATCCTTCTACGCAGGGTAGCAAATGAACGGTGGTGGAAAAACAAAGTTGCTCTGAAGGTTAAACTGCCTTCCCACAGTCAAAAAGATTAAAAAAATCCCTACTTATATAGGCGTATAACCTAGCAGGATGAGGAAACGTCCGGTGACCTAAAACCACCGTAGAAAACCACTAACAGTTCAAATGGAACGGGAAAAAACGACGAGGAGCCTACCTGGAAATACAACGAGTAAGGCGGGTCGATGACGGGTCGATGCTTCCACAGCTACCACCTAGATGTAGGTACACCGATAGCGGGGACCTTCGCTGCCTCAAGAGAACGACAGCTCGATGGCGACAGTGCTCAGCGAAAAAAAAATAACAATAGAAAAACAATACACCGTCTCCGTATATATATTTGATCGCACGTGCGAGGAGAAAATATCGGACATCGGCGAGCTTTTGCATCGGAGGCTGGAAGTAATATCCCTTCTGCAATGGCGGATGGCCAAAACGTAGACCCAGCCGCGGAGACACGCATGGAAAAAAACATAAGATCGGACGTCGAAAGGTTTTCGAATCGGTGGATGAAAGTGAACGTTCTTCCGCTACGGCGGACGATTTAAAGCGCCAAGTCTTCCGTTCTGGTTATACACATCGGGTAGCAGTTGAGAGATCGGACGTTGGAAGGTTTTGGATCGGGAGATGAAAGTTTAAATCTTTCGGCAACGAGGAAAACTCACATGATAAAAGGTTCCGACTCAAAACTCAAAAGCAGTCAAAAAAATCACCCGGATCGGGAGAAAACCGAAAGTCAAAAATCGAAAACCCATCCGCAACGGCGGAAGAAAAGATCATAAAAGCTTTCGATGCCAAACAAAAAAGCGTCCGACGTGAAAAACCCAACAGGTCGGAAGTCGGAAGGTTTTTCTTTCCGTAAAACAAAAAACCTTCCGCAACTGCGGAAGACCAAAGCTAAGATCCACCCGCAACGGTGGAAAATCAAAACAAATCATCTTCCGATTCCAGCATTTTTTCAAATGCGCTTAAGGGCAGCGATAGAACTTGATCAAAAAGTGGATTAATTAAGGCATCAGAGGAGGAATCAAAACAATGGGTAGCTCAATCCAAGCATAAGCAAAGTCTTTCTGAAAGTTCTTAGACCAATTTCAAGCAGAAAATCCAACTGATTCAAGGAAAGGAGGGTCCTAAAAAATTTTAGAATTTTGGAAAATTGTTGCAGCTGCAACACATCGGGATGTGTGCAAAAGGCCAAATGTTTTGGAGTTTTCCTTGATGTGGATCTGAGTCACTTGTCTCTTGGCCTTCCATATGCCTTGAGATCACTTGGATTTGACCTTCCATTACCCCATTGAAGCACTATATCAGGAACCCTTTGTATACATTGAAAGGAGAGAAATTGAAGAGCAAGAAAACTATAGCCCATTGTTGTCGTAGCTTGCTTATACTTGAGTCTGCATCCTTTTGTTCCTTAGAGCACTTTGTGTTCTTTCCAAGATTGCTCTTGCTTGTGAGCTTTTTATCAAGATATGGAGGATTGAATTGGTGGAGGCCCAGGTGTAGGATTCAGTTTCTTCGGTTCGCAGACGTGCCGACAAAGGTTGTCACACATGTAATCTCTGATTTATATTAATAAAAATATATTTTCTTGTCCAATGATGTGCATTTAAATGAATATTGAATCCATGGATGCTTTTAATTGTTTATAAATTATTGATTATATATGCTAGAGTAGGTATAACACCATTATATAGTATGCTTGTCTTGTTTGTTGTTGTTGAGAGAGCAAATTGCTAACACAAGCGGGATTGGAAAAAGCTCAACGGGGATCTACATCAACCGTTTGGAATAAGGTATGTTTCGAGATCCTTTAGTGTTAGATGTTTTATTTCTCTTGTTTTATTTCGAGATCCACGGTTTCTCTGTCTGTTGTCATACACCCCAAGCCATAGGAAGTTTTCTCTGTAACAGAATTGGCGACAATACTGGGGAGGTTCCTAGTCATTTCCTTTGGGGATTTTTTCGGCATTCAATGTTCTTGAATTGCTCTGATTTCTCTGTTTCTGAGTTGGGTCTGGGGGCATGTTTTCCCAGTAGTGTCTTACAGGAGTAAATTTTGTCTCAGCTTGTCTGTTTGCCTTCTTTTTATCTCTTTTTCTTCCTGTACACGGGTTTTGCTTTCACAGTCGCATGTACACGCAGGTTTTCCCTGAATAGTCACGTATATATGCAAATTTACTGAGAATAGTCGCATATACCCCGATTTTTAGCGTTTTTGGGAAGATTAAGCGTTGTTGGGTGAGTTTGGGTGATTGTCGAGTCTTCTTGGATGCTTCTGGAGTCTGTATACATCCTGGTTTCTGACCAGAGACACCTTGTTAGTTTAAATTTTTGAAAATGTTCTTGTCATTTCATTTTCTATTTTTTGTTTTGGGATTAGTGCATTAGGTCTCTTTTACCTTGGTGCTTTGCTTGATGGTTGTCTGTTAGTGCTTGCAGAGTCTAAGGGTTGTAGAGTTATACTTTTTTTTATCTCATTTAATTCTAAAATACAAAAAACATTTGCTTTGTGCATCATTATGCATTGTTTGCATTTTGAATTAGCATGGTACTTGCATTAGGTTTGCTTGGAGAATATTAGTCACAATTTCATATAGGAATGATTGCATATTCATTTGAAGGAAAATCTTGCACTTCACGTAGTAGCATACCCTATTCTTCATTTGACACAGTGCATTTGCATTAATTGTTAAGTGTGCATTTTACTTCTTGTTGCATCATAACATTATTAGTTGCACGACCATTTGCCCTTTGAATAATAAGCCAATTAAAATCAACGCAAAATAAAATGAATTACACTCTTTTCTTTTTAGGGTGCACCAACAGACTAGGTTTTAGGGTATTGGAATAGTTCATTGTGAGTAAATTCTCCAAGACCACTAAACGAAACATTTAGGTGTCTATCCAGGTGAGAGTGTGAAATCCTTTATATAATTAGTGTTCTCAGGATCCTCCTCTTACAAGGGATTTAAGCACGAGGCAGTGTGAGCGGTTATGATTGGGATGACCCCTGGTTGTAAATAAGTAGCACTGGAGATATTTCCAAGATTGTATTCGTATTTGGGGGCTCTTTCGAGAGTTTCAGGCTTTGCTACCCTTCCCATACGGTCAATCCCACCTGCGACTGTCCACCTGAGCATTGATTATATTGAGGTGACCTTAGTTTCCTTCCCTAGGTTATTGAGGGGGCACTTCACAGAGGTTATTCTACAGGTGTCCTGGCCAGGTAGGGGTCGGACAGCACAGTCGCTATATGCGTTGAAGCTAAGGGCCAGTATAATTGGTTACGAACCTCCGCTTGTTGTGTATGGGAGTCGCAAGCCTCTCCTAGGTGAGACATACCTGCTTCATTCAGGAGCTCACATATCCTACCCTTGTTTGCTTGCGATTTGGATTTACATTTTATAGGTTTATGCTCTATCACTAATACATTTTGACCAAAAATCCGACGGCCGTCATGTCGGATTTTCGACACTTCCCTGTCGCATGTACGACACTTTGATTTTTTGTTAAGCGTCGGAAACGTGTCGTCGCTTTTCCGACACCTACATAACCGTCGCTTAAGCGACACCTAAGTAACCGTCGCTTAAGCGACGGAATATCCTCGACAGTGGTGAAAGTTTTTTAGAAAAAACGACAGCAAGAACCGTCGGATTTGCGACGGATATCTACTAATGCCGTCGGAAAAGCGACAGTTACAAGTGTCGGATTTGCGACGGATATCTCAAACGCCGTCGGAAAAGCGACAGTGACAGGTGTCGGATTTGTGATGGATACCTACAAACGCCGTCGGAAAAGCGACAGTTACAGGTGTCGGATTTGCGACGGATATCTCAAAAGCCATCGGAAAAGCGACAGTTTGAAAGCGTCGCTTAAGCGACGGCTGCTGAAATTTTTTTTTTTTTAAATATTGTGAGAGTATAGTATGTGCCAAATTTCAAAAGATGATTGCATGAAAGAGTATTGTACATTGAGGAGGCCACATGACACTTCCCCTGCAGAGAACTTAGAAGTACTTTAAAGTTAAGAGTTTGTTGAGAATGCAATCTTCGATTCTCAAGGACAAGATTTTGGTGTCTTCATAAAGCATCCAAACATATTAGCTCTCAATATTGCGTGGGATCTCAGGCATTCATTTTAGAGTTCTGTCTCAAATGATGAAGAGCAATTGTTTTCATCCTGCAAGGGAGACATGAAATATCATCTAATGTATCGTATATTACATGTATGGGCTATGGGAAAATGGAAATGCACATTTGATCCATATAATAAGAATCAAAATATAAAATTAGAGTTCCATTTACTCTCTCATTCTTAGCAGAGATGGTTTTCCTCATCTATGAGCAAGGAGTTCAAAAATTGACTAAACATGCCATCCATACTCTAATCTTAATATTCAAAAGGAAAACTTGGTATTTTAAAATCAAGGAGAGAGGAATAATTGACCCTTCCAACAACATGGAGTACAAATGACAGCTATAGGTATGCCAACAACATAGTATGCCCCAAGATTTACATAGGCACCCAACGTTTCCCATCCACATCCTATTATATATAACAATCTATACAATTCAAGACCATTTCCAGATCTACGGAAATCTATGAGAAAGGTTATCAACCTCATATAATGCCTTGGATGGCATCCATAACTGTTGAAATTGCAAGCAATGGAAGCATGCTTGAAATGTAGTCAACTACCTCTCCTTCATTGCTATAAACATAGCCCTAGACATTTTGAATGGAGAATAAAGTATATCCTATCATGAGGGCTTCTATTGCTGCCATACAAACCCCAAAACACATCGATAACTGTGCATCTAGTGAGCGTCCAGCTCCTAGTTCATTGGAAACTCATGTACTGCAATGTAAAAAGTTAGGATGAAAAATATGAATAGAAATCAATACCAGCAATTTAATATCCTTGGAGAATTTTTTGTTGGAAATATTTTTGAATCAATTAAGCCAACCTTACAGCAGCACCCAGGCTGAAGGGAACTATATATGCAAGTGAAATAGTGTTAAGGCTGCAATGAACCAAAAGCAAGCTCAGAGCAAAATAAATTAACTATTGGCAGTGGAAAAGTAGATGTCATTCTTAGCTTTATGAATAGTAAATTTCTCAAATATGACATAATTACCAGATGGAAAGAAGTGACATCTCAAGTTCAGGATTAGGCAATAAACTAGAGATGAGAACAAGCATTTCAAAAAGACTAGTACTTTCATAAGATGGACGACAGAGATGTTGAGGCATTTCTTGGGCATGTTTGTGATTGTATCGTAATGTTTTTTATCTTAAGTAAGACAAAACAAGAGAACTTGCATCATGTGAACATTCAAAAGGTTGGAAGAAGAGTAGCTGCAAGTCAATTTGAAGAATTATTTCATGCAAAAACTTGTGTACTTGGGATTTGAAGTAATCAAAGACTTAAATGAGTATGATGAATATTTTGGAGAGGTATGGAAGGTTTTCAAGGAGATTATTGATTAGTAGGACAACCTATTTGGACTAATTCTTGGAAGATGTATTTNTGTTTTCAAGGAGATTATTGATTAGTAGGACAACCTATTTGGACTAATTCTTGGAAGATGTATTTTTTTCAAGGGAAAACAACTCTGCATTCCCAAATTATCTAAGA
>LPNX011098900.1:191646-210877 GCA_001517045.1 Pseudotsuga menziesii
ATTTTAGTGTCGTCGCTTAAGCGACACTTATCCCCACCATTTCAAAAAAAAAATTAATCTTTCTGATTTTTGGCATGGTTAAAAGAAAAAAACCACGCGCCGTCGGAAAAAACCGTCGGATTTTGGATCAAAATCTAGTAGTGCAAGAAATAAATAAACAGAACTGAATATAAATGAAAGAAAACTATTTTATATAAGCAAACTCATACCAGGAAATAAATAAACAAGACTAAATTCAAATGAAAGCAAACTATTTTATATGTTCGGAAATAAAAACTAAAAACAATACTGGAATGAAATGATTGTAAGTAAACTAACTAAAAGAAAATAACTGAAAGCAAATGACTGGAAACAAATGACTGAAAGCAAAGCTATGCGTGCATCTATTTATTTAGCTACTGAAATAAAACTAAGCTAATGCAATACAGGAAATAAAATAGCATTTACTCTTATCTAATACAAACAAACTAGAAATTAAGCTAAACTAGCTAAAATAGAAAAGAAAGAACTAAAGTAAACAAAGAAATAAACTTTTGGTTGATGAGCGGCCCTCTCAACAATCAGGGGTGAAGTCTGCTAACTCCTACTCAAACGCAATCTTCAACAGCAATGCATACAGCTCTTTATTCAACTTTCAGAAACAAAATTACAGTGTTTAACAAAATACTTCTCCAAATTCTAACTAACTAACTAACTGACTAACTTGCTCTATATTCAGAGACTAATATATATAGTTTACGTGACAGATGAGCAAGTCGACCTGCAAAGGTCGACTGTTCTATAATTTTAGGAAATCCTTAAAGCACATAATTGATTTGCAACCAACACGTATTCTGGCTTTCCTTCAGCCTGATCATGGAATAATGTGGTGAGTCTACTCCTTCTTTAGTGTGAACAGGCCTCCCTCGGCGTGCTTAATGTGGTGATGATCCCTTCCTTAGCGTGGAGGATGGACTGGTGTTGAACGCAAGCTTTAACACAGCAGTAGGTTTCTAGAACGAAGGTCCCTCATCAACGCGAGCATGTGGACTGGTAGTGTTGTGGAGAGCAAGGGCAGTGACACAGGCGGTCTTCTAGAACGCATGCCATTCTATCCCTTAAACACACAAGTTTGTGATAGTTTGATATTAAAACAGAGGAGGTCATAAGTAAACAGTACATGTCCATCCCTTTGAACGCGTGGATAATGAGCAGCTAGGTGGTGATCCTTCTAGAGCATGAGTTAAATGCATCGGTCCAGCACAGATATGGTTGACATCATGGCGAGCGAAGGAGATTGCACGTTGTTTTATATTTAAATGCTCAAAACTGGTTATGGACAGTGCGTAGGCTGCTAAGCAAGCTGAACGATGAGCTAAACGGAACATTGAGCTATGAGCTAGATGTGTGTCGATCTAGGTCAAACATGGCAATCGATCAGCAAATTTCACGCCAGGGTTGGATGACGAGATGAACGCCAATCTAGATCATGAGCTGGACATATGGTGTGAAAGGAAAACTGAATGCGTTTTGGTGTTAATTTTTCCCAATCGAACTATAAAATATGCAAATGAATAAACATATCAAATAATACATTAAATATGCTTTAAATAATATACTTTTGAGTTAATAAAATCATAAAAATGATATTAATAACCAAATTTATAATAACATCAAATTTGTTCTTACCTTGTGCTGAAATAAGGATGTGCATGACATAAAATATACTAAAGATAATAAAATATGTGTTTAAATGCGTTATTTAGTCGTCAAAAATGATAACAAAATGAGGCTCAACAACTTGAACCATATTTTTAATACTTATCAAATTTTACCAATGAAGGCATTTTCTAGCATGGTGCAAAACAGGTTGAGTGGTTTTTTTGGCATGCCAATATTTTCTTAACCTTATACTTTTCTCCAAAAATGATCCAATGGTCAAGTGCATAAATCATCCACCTGCAAGCTTGCGTTCTCAAAATAATTTTATCCCACATTGGTGAGAAATTGTGGGCATTTTCCTAAGGCCTTTTAGGCCATATTTAGGCGCAAACAAGATGAAAGGTTGTTTTAGCATGCCAATATATTCTTCACGACAGACTGTTTATAAAAATTGACTCAATGGTGAAGCGAATTATTCATCCACATGCATGATGGTTCCTTTGTAACATTTTTTTCTCTATCAGGTAGGAAATGGAGGGAATTTTCCCCATGCCACTTGAACCATATTTTCAATACTTGTCAATTTTACCAACGAGACCATTTTCTGACATGGTGCAAAACAAGCTAATTGGTTATTTTGGAAGACCAATATTTTCTTAACCTTTAACATTTTTACAAAAATGATCCAATGGTAAAGTGCATAAATTATCCACCTACAAGCTTATGTTTTTAGAATAATTTTATCCCTCACTGGTGAGAAATGGCGAGCATTTGCCTAAGGCCATTTAGGCCATATTTAGGCGCAAAACAGGTTGAATGGCTTCTTTGGAAGGCCAATATATTATTTACCATATACTTTTTATTAAAAAAAAATGAACAAATGGTGAAGTGCATTAATCATCCACCTGCATGATGGGTCCTTCATAACAACTTTATCCCTCTCAAGTAGGAAATGGAGAGCAATTTCCCAAGGCCACTTGAACCAGATTTTTAATACTTGTCAAATTTTACCAACGAGGTCATTTTCTGGCATCGTGCAAAATAGGATGAGAGGCTATTTTGGGACGACAATATTTTCTTAACCTTAGATTCTTTTCCAAAAATGATCCAATGGTCAAGTGCATAAAGAATCCGCCTGCAAGATTATGTTTTCAAAATAATTTTATCCCTCACTAGTAAAAAATGGTGGGCATTTTCCTAAGGCCATTTAGGCCATATTTAGGTGCAAAACAGGCTGAAAGATTATTTTGGGAGGCCAATATAATATTCACCAGAGACTGTTTATCAAAATTGAGTGAATGGTGAAGAAAATCAATCATCCACCTGCATAATGGTTCCTACATGCTAGTTTTCTCTCTCTTATGGGGGAAATGGAGGGCATTTTCCCAAGGCCACTTGGGCCAGTTTTTCAATACTTAACCAATTTTTCCAATGGAGACCACTTTCTAGCATGGAGCAAAACAAGTTGATTATTTGTTTTGGTGGGCCATTATCTTCTTAGCCATAGACATTTTATCAAGAATGAGTCAATGGTGAAATGCATAAATCCTCCACCTGAAAGTTGATGCACTCAGAAATTTTTTATCCCTGCTAGGTGAGAAATGGGGGGCATTTTCCTAAGGCCATTTAGGCCAGTTTTAGGTCCAAAACTGGTTGAGTGGATTTTTTAGCAGCCCAATATATTCTTTGCCACAGACGTTTTTCAAAAACTGAGATTATATTCATGTGCATTAGTCATCCACATACAGGTTGATGATTTTAGAATAATTTTCTCTCTCTCATTAAGGAAATGGCGGCCATTTTCTCATAGCCACTTGAGCCATTTTTCCTGTAATTAGCCAATTTCATCAATTACAATTACTCGGCCAAATTTCATGGTAATTGCAGGTATGAAATGAAAATATGAAAATATAAAAATATTTTTTTTAAAAATAGAAAATAATAAAACTCACTTTTTTCCAATTTGAATCACTCAAGCAAGCCAAATATTGAACCTTATGTGTGAATTTTGGTGAACTAGGGCATATTTTCAGTCTCTTTTCACAATATCAATTTTTAGGATAAAATTGAAAATATTGAATAGTGGAGTAGTGGTGAATGTTAAAACACATCATGTTCAACCATGAATTATTCAATTTGATGATGTGACATTCTTAATAGCACATGAAGAATATTCATATTGTTGTGTTAGATTAAATAATGTGAAGTTCAAAGTCCTTGGATAAAAAAGGTAAACAACCATTGGAGTTTTTTCCTCGAAAAAAAATATATATTATATTTCAAGCATAAATGTAATACATTCTTCATCAATCTCTAATTTGGTCTATCAAAATACCCCAAGATTCTTCAGCAGATTGAAATTCCAAAATGATCAACACATTTGATCTTGGAGCATCTACTGACTTATAGAACTAGAATGCATATACAAATAAATTGCACTTCATGTAACTGTCAAAAGGAAATATTGTCTATAGAACTAAGTACTAAGAAGGGAGAAAAACTATTTAGACCGGTCCAAAGTTAATTTTAGATGTGTTTCCCCACAAATATGAAGTAAATGCCACTTTTGTTTGGTTTTTATTTTTCAAAATATCTACTTTATGTTTTATGTAAGTGCAGATATGAACATGGCATGTTTTGATGATTATAGAAGACAATAAAAATGAGTAGCTTTTAGGGAATTTTGAAGACAATACAAAACCATATTCTCAATAGCCCACATGATACAAAATGTATAGCATTGTTTCAAACTAACAAATTTCATATATAAAGAAAATTTTCATGGAAAAGAAAAAGCATTCATAACATAACATTAAAATACCAGAACAATTGAATTCAAGAAATAAATAATTCATATATACTAAATGATATAATTCACCATACATATTACACCAAACAATATACAAATTTATTAATGAAAGGAAAAATGTTTATAAATCCAAAATGGGGTACAACAATCCTTATCCCTAATCCATAAAATTGATGGACAAGATACGGTTAAACTAGCAGCAACAAGGAAGGTCTTCATGCGTGCATGTGTTCTTGCATGCAGAAGACTTAAATTAGGAAACCAGATGTATTTAATTTACTTTTCCTAAGTTTACTTTGGAAAATAAATTAAAGTGATCTAAATTAATTTTAGTGAAACACTAATTAAAGTGAAAGTGAAATCAAGGTTTTCGCTTTACCTAAGGTTATAAAAGAGAGATCAATTGGTGGAGAGAACACACACACTTGTATTCTAACAGATACATGATACAGAAAGGAAGAGAAAGTCATGCAGAGGATTTAGCTAGGAAGATGGAGGAGCAAGCAGGAGGATCACTGAGCTTCGTATAGATGGGTCGTACACTCACGCGGGAGGGTGTTAAGGTTTAGTTGGGGTTTTTCCCAGTGATTCTGCCATGTAACTACATTCGCCAGGTTTGGGTGAATTTGCAGTATTGTAAACGCTCCATAGTTTCTCATAATAAAATATATATCTGACTGGTGCACCAATTTTCCCATCTTGGGTTTTTCTGGGGGTTTCCATACCCCAAATAATAATGTCAATATTGTGATGTGATGTTATTTATTTATCATTTTTATATTCCGCTGCATACTGTAAAATATATTCATGTGTGGTTATCAATAGATATTTGCATGCACTGTTTAGCCCTAGTTTGAATATTAAAAAAAAAATTACATGGTATCAAAGATCTGGTGAGCTAAAGCTAAGAGATTTGCAGCAGCAGTGATAGATTAGGGCCAGATCTATTGAAGACACAAACTTAGATTGGGGATCTAGGTTTTGACAGGTAACACTTCACAATGGCCATGCAGTTGAGAGTCGAGGATAGACTTGAGGATGCTCAGAACTTTCCTACATGGAAAGAAAGGATCACAAGGATCATGGACATCAATCATGCAAAGGACCACATTGACTCCACGAAGGTTGCACCCACAGATCCGAAATATTTAGCAACTTGGAAGAAGATTGATTCCATAGCCATGCTAATTAAAATGGATGGAGTGAAGGACCATGTAGTCCCTCACATTTCTAGTAAGAAGACCGCATTATATATGTGGAAGGATTTGGAGAGTCTGTACCAAAGCAAGAACAAGAACCAGAACATGGTGTTGCAAGAGAGGATGTGCAACACCAAGATGGCCAAGGGAGAAGGAGTGGTGCCTTATCTCACAAGGCTCACACAGATCAAGGATGAGCTTGGAGCTGTTGGCTCTAAGACTGATGATGAGAATCTAGTTCAGATATCCCTCAATGGATTCTCTAAGCCATGGGACACCTTTTTCAAGGGTGTGGTGGATAGGTAGAATCTCCTTGATTAGCAGAGACTTTGGGATGACTTTGTGCAAAAGGAGACCCGCATGGGTCAAGAATTAGGCTCATCCAGTAGTACCCCATAGATTGTGGATGAGAAGGCTCTATCCCTTACAAGGAAGAGCAAGGGGAAGGAAAAGAGGAAGAAGGATGGTAAGAAGAACCTTGATGTGTTAAAGGTCAAGTGTTTTATCTGCCACAAGCAGGGACACTTTTCCTCCCAGTGCTCAGACAGGAAGAAGAAGAGTAACACTTAGATGGTTGGATCTACATAGGTGGATGATTTTCAGCAGGAACTTCGATGAGGATTTTTGCTTGATATCTTGCATGGAAAGCACAACATGGTGCAACATATGGTACATCGATAGTGGAGCATATAGTCACATGACTGGTCATAAGAGATTCTTTAGATACTTACACAACGGTGGAACAAGGATCCACGTTGAGATGGATGATGATGCGCAGTATTAGGCATGGGGAGTTGGCACTGTTTCATTTCAAAGGGAGTCTGGCAAACCCCTCATTTTTTTTTATGTGTTGTATGTTCCAAGACTAACCAAGAACCTTATATCAGTCTCCACTCTAGAGGAAAAGGGATCTCAAGTGAAGTTCCATGACCATAGAGTATAAATCAGGCCCAAGGGGTCATATAGGAGCTTGGATCGGGTGATTGGTAGGAGGAATGGGAAAGTGTATAGACTACACTTTAAGCCTGCAAAGGCTCTAGTCAACAGCAACAGCAGCAATTAGGGTAAGTTATGGCATAGGAGGATGGAACACTTACACCATGGAGCATTGAATCATTTGAGACAAGAATTCATTGGAGTTCCTTAGGTACAAGAGGAAAATCATAACCACTGCAAGGGTTGTGCTTTGGGGAAAAACATCAAGAAGCCTTTCCCACAGAGTGAGCACAAGTCTAAGGAGCCCTTGGACTTGGTTCATTCTAATGTATGCAGACCTATGAGTTTCCATTCATTCAATTTTACAGTTACTGCGTAACCTTAATTGATGAATATTCTAGGAAGACTTGGATCTATTTCTTAAAGGCCAAGTCAGAGGTCTTTGAGAGGTTTCGAGAGTTCAAAAATCTCATGGAGAACCAAATAGGAAAGAAGATTCAGGTTTTGAGGATAGACAACAGGGGTGAGTACACTTCAAATGAGTTCATGGAGTATTGTTCGGCTGAGGGGATCAAGAAGGAGCACATTGTTCCCCATACCCCACAACAGAATGGAGTTGCAGAGCAGAAGAATAGGACTATGGTTGGAGCATCCAAGGCCATGCTATTTGATCAGGGATTACCACTATTCCTCTGGGATGAGGCATACAGGACTGCATTATACATTCGGAACAGGTGTCCCCACACAGCTTTGGGGAGGAAGACACCAGAGGAGGTCTTCACGGGAACCAGGCCATATGTGCGTCACATTCGCATATTCGCCAGTGTCTTCTATTGTCATGGTCATGTTGACAATAGGAAGAAGTTGGACCCTTCTTGAGAGAAGGGGTTACTTGTTGGTTACAATGATATTTTGAAGGCATATAGAGTTTACATTCCTTCTCGCAGGAGGATCATTGTGAGCAGGGATTTCCAGTTTGATGACGACAGGGCCTTGTGGAGATCTTTGGACTTACCAGTAGAGTAGCAGCCAACACAAGAGTCAGGGGTCAAGCTGGAGGAGCTAGATGTACAGGTATAGGTACAGACACAAAGTACAGGTTCAGGTGGTTAGAGGGAGTCAGGTGAACAAGATCCTACAAAAAATTACTTGGAGGATGAGCTACAGTAGGATATGGATATCCAGCAACCACATAACACTAGGCCAAGGCCTAAGTGGTTTAGGTCCACAGTACAGGATTCCAGGCAGGTTGATCCTCCACAGAGATATTTTAGACAGGGTGCACCACCAGAGAGGCTTATTTATATGGCATTGATGACAGAGTTGATTAACTCTAAACATTCCAGCTTCAGGGAGGCTACACAACATGATGTGTGGTAGGAGTCCATGGTTGAGGAGTATGAATCCATCATGAAAAACCATATATGGGAGGTTGTGTTGAGGCCACAAGGGAAAAAGGTGGTGGGATCCACATGGATTTACAAGATGAAGCATGCATTAGACAGAAGCATGGATAAGTACAAGGCATGCTTCGTGGCAAAGGGGTTTTCAGAGAAAGAGGGTATTGATTATGAGGATACCTACGCCCATGTTTCCAGGTATTATTCCATTCGGACCATTATTTCACTAGTAGTTTAGATGGGTTAGTGTTTCCATCAAATGGATGTTAAGACTACCTTCCTCAACGGAGTGATAGAGGAGGAGGTGTGTATTGAGTATCCAGAGGAGTTTGATGTGGATAACATGGAGACGCATGTATGCATACTACATCGATATCTTTATGGGCTCAAGTAGGAACCTCGACCATGGTACTCAAGGATTGACAGCTATCTACGAGAGATGGGATTTCAACGGAGTGAGGCTGAACACAACCTGTACTTTGTGACATGTGAGGTGCCTCTCATACCAGTCTTGTATGTGGATGATGTATTTTTGACAAGAGATGAGAGGTTGATTGGAGACTGCAATTCAAACCTTGGAGTAGAGTTTGAGATGAAATAACTTGGGCTAATGCATTACTTTCTGGGCTTGGAGGTTTGGCAAAGAGATGGATACTTCTTCATTAAACAGGGGAAGTATGCAGTTGAGATCTTGAAGAGATTCAGGATGGAGGACTGCAGGCCTATGGCCATACCTCTAGTTTCCATCTGGAGGAAGATTGATGCATCAGGATTAGACAGATTTGATCCTACCTTGTATCGTCGGCTTATCGGATCGCTTATGTATTTGGTCAACACTCAACCAGACATCATATTTGCAGTCAAATATTTGAGTTAGTTCATGGTGGACCCTCTGAGAGTGCATTGGATGGCTGTGAAGCACATACTTCGTTGCATTAGAGGTACAGTCGAGTATGGATTGGTTTATGAGTGCAGGGGGAGTGTAGAGTTAGCAGGATTCACAAATGCTGACTAGGCAGGATGTGTAGAGGACCGAAAGAGTACTTCAGGTTGTTTTTTCAACATAGGATTAGGTGTTGTCTCTTGGTTCAGCAGGAAGTAGAAGTTAGTTGCATTGAGCTCGGCAAAGGTTGAGTACATGGAATCCAGCATGGCTTCTTGTGAGGGTATGTGGCTGAGTAAGTTACTTGCAGGGTTGTTCGAGTGTGAGCTATAGGCTACAGTAGTTCACTGTGACAATCAGAGTGGCATCAGGATATCTAAGAATCCAGTGTTCCATGACCAGAGAAAACACATAGACATCAGATACCACTTCTTGAGAGATTGTGTTCAAAGAGGAACCATTCGGTTGGAGTACATACAAACAGATGAGTTGGTGGTGAGCATTTTCACCAAGGCACTTTGCAGACATAGTTTTGTGAAGTTCAGGGATAAGTTGGGGGTTGCTACCAAATCCCTTCCTCGTTGAGAGGGAGTGTTAAACTAGTAGCAACAAGGAAGGTCTTCCTACATGCATGTCTTCTTGCATGCAGAAGACTTAAATTAGGAAACCAGTTGTATTTAATTTACTTTTCCTAAGTTTACTTTGGAAAATAAATTAAAGTGATCTAAATTAACTNATTAAAGTGAAAGTGAAATTAGGTTTTTTGTTTTACCTAAAGTTATAAAAGAGAGATCAATTGGTGGAGAGGATGCACACACTTGTATTTCGACAGACACAAGATATAGATAGGGAGATAAAGTCAAACAGGGGATTTAGCTGGGAAGACGAAGGAGTGAGCATCAATATCATCGAGCTTCATACAGTTGGTTCCTACACTCACACAAGAGGGTGTTGAGGTTTAGTTGGGGTTTCCCCAGTGATTCTGTCGTGTAACTGCATTCGCCAAGTTTGGGTGAATTTGTAGTATTGTAAACGCTCCATATTTTCTCATAATAAAATCTATATCTGGCTGCTGTACTGGTTTTCCCATCTTGGGTTTTTCCATGGGTTTTCATACCCAAAATAATAGTGTCAATATTGTGATGTGATGTTGTGATTTATTTTTCAGTTTTATATTCCACTACATACTGTAAAAGATATTCATGTGTGGTTATCAATAGAGAGTTGCATGCACTGTTGGCCTAGTGTGAATCCCATGAAAAGTGTACTTGTACACAAGGTTGTAGGCTATTATACAAATAGTGAAATCTAAATTTTAGTCCCACTCTCCATTTATCAAGAGGTTGATTCTGGTGACTTGAGCCTGAATTGGTTGATATCAATCAGAAAAGCTTGGCCATGTATAGAAAACTTCCTACTTAATATTCGCATAGCCTTCTATGTTGAACTCTAGATAATTATTCTTCTTGACAATTCCGAGAGGTACAAAATGCATTGCAATTAGTTCAAAATAACCATGAAACTTTCATCTGAACAAGGAATTTCCACATAAGATTCATTTTGTATAACGTTTCAAGACCTTATGTGATTGAAAACTTTGTAGGAAAGAAGATGAATATTGTGATGATGTACTTGATTGGGCTGCAATACTCTAATATATGATGGCAATGCATTGTGTGTTCCATATTCTGTAGAAGCAACTAACCTATCAATCACAACTTCATTGTCACCTTTTGTTGCAAGAAGTTGAAAAGTGGTGTGCTTATCATCATTCGTAGCAATAGAATGACAAAAAGAAAAAAAATTCCTTTTTGACTGCTAGTGCCCCACCTTTTAATAGAGCTCATAGTAAAGAAAAAATCAACAATTCCTACAACGCAATAGAATATTGTTAGGATTATTAATCCTCCCTTGGTCAAATGTCTATTAGATTAATTATTGCCTAACTTAGGAACCTTAAATTAATTAATTGGATCCACTAATGCAATTGGGTCCACTTGGCCCAATGGGGCCACATCTACCAGTTAATGGAGTGTGAGGAACACTGCTAGAGGTTAACTGCCACTTAGCGCATGTGCGTGCATCATTTTGGGCACCTCCTAGACCAATCCCTACATTTTAGGAGCCACTGGGAGTCCCGGAACCAACCTACTTCAGTCAGGTGGTGTTAGTACTAGTTAGTCTTAGTTAGCCCCTAGTTACATTCAGTTACTTCACAGTCAGTTAGGCTAGCTCTACGAATGCATGGATAATGCATGGTTGAATGGGGAGGAGCGCTTTTCCTACCTACTACACTCAGTTGCACTGAGTTAACTAGCTGTCAGTGGTTGTTGGAGTTATTGGTCATCGGGGAGTTGTCTATTTGGACTCCGATATTGATTGGGAGACCTTTAGTTATAGATTCAATTAGATACAGTCATATCCACCTAGAGGATTCGAATTCATATCCCATGAATTCAAATTCTACCTATGTAAACTATTGTAACACCGGATATTATAATGATGAATATACTGTAAATTCCTAATCAATACTTGTATGTTTCCTGTGTGGTTTTTTTTGCTTAGTTTGTATCTTCATTTTCCATTCAATTGCTGCAAACATTATTAGAACTCTCTTCTTGAAGATCTAAATGGAATTCAAATTCTAATAAATATAACATTAGATACTCTAAATAATTTTTTTTATGTATGAGTTGAAGAATATATATAAAAAGATACACAGTTATACTCACCATCTATTATTTCAGTTGGTATCAACAGGCCTTGTTTTGTGTAGAACACCTCATGTGGATGAAAATTCACACCTTCAGGAATATAGTGGCCTCTACCAAAAACATGTACATTATTTTCAAATATTCTTACCCAACAAAATATTCCACCAGTTAAAACATCTACTAAACAATCCAACACTTCTACAGAATATGGAATTTTCAATGGCTAGTCTTCATAAATTCCAAGCAACTTTTCGTAATAAATACAGACATACATTCCTGCCTTTATGGTAAAATAAAATTGATTTGTGCTACGTACCAATAGTCCATCCATTTGAATGAATTTATTTCTACCAGTCTTCGCAAAATGACCATTTTTAGTCAATAGGGGAGTCACATCTAGACAAGATCCCATATAAAACCCTCGCTTGATGATTGTAGTTGACTGTTTTTTATTATTTTCATCTGGCCCACTTGAAGGTTATTGTGATTTTAATGCATTTTTGGGGGGTCTCAATTTTGGGACTCAAGACACCAACCTCAGTCTTCTCCTTATCTCCCTACCATCTCCTCACTCAACCCTTCCCCTGCTCTCCCTCCCGCTCGCGTTCCCACTTCATTCCCCTCCCCCTCCTCCCACTTCTTCCCTATTGGCCCCTTCCCCTATGTTTTTCCCTCCCCCTCTCCACTCCCCTGAAGAGAGTAGAGTGGAGGGGAGGGAGAAGGAGGTAGGGAAGGACGAGGAGGGAAAATGAAGGGGAAGGATAATGGGAAGCGGGATGAGCCTAGAGGTAAAGGGAGGGGGAGGGGGGGGGGTTTGGCAGCTCGATTACTAAAACCTCCCGCCATGCAAGGATGGAGGGGAGAGAGTAGAACAGAGGGGGAGGGGGGAAAGAGGGGGAGTGGATGGGAGGGGATAAGCATAGAGGTGGAGGGGAGGGGGGTTTGATGGCTCGATTACCAAAATCAATTCCCCTTTCCCCCTGCTAGAATGCATTTTTTAATATTTGTATTATGTTTTTTAAATAATTAATTTTTAATGTTTTTAATTACTATGTTTTTAATGTTTTTTTAGATTTAAATTTTATTTTTTATTTTTTATTTTTTATCTTTATTTAATTTTTCTATTTTTAATTAGATTCTTTACTTTAGTATTTGTATTTTTTTTAATTGTATGTTTTTAATATTTGTAATTTTTTAAATATTTATATATTTTTAAGTTTTTAGTTTTTGTTTTATATTTTTGGTGGTTTTTTTTTCAATTTCAAACCTTTTTTTTTAATTAATATTTTAATTTTTTTTAAATTGTTTTTTTCTAATTCATTTTTTTTAAATTATATATTTTTAATGAAAATTGAGCTTTCTCATATTTTAAAAATTGATTTTATAGAAAATAAATTCTGCATTTTTCTTATGCAATGCATGGTTTTGGTATGGGGAAGGGAATATTTTTATTTCTATAAAGGAAGGAAATAGCACATGAATGCTAGACTCAACTGATTGTCCCGTTTTATTTACTCCACTTGAAGAGAGTCCCTAGCATACTATACTTTTATCAAGGGAATGCTACCAATACTTTAAAGACTCCTCTGGAAAAAGCTTTACTTTATTACTTCAATCGCCTATTATACCGTATTGCATGTGCCAGTTTGTGCATGCCACTTGCACTAAACTAGCCGAAGAAGCAAGAGATACTGAAAGTGATTGACTTCTTGCCTTAGCTTCTATATATAAAAGTATAAAACTAAGCCTTTCTTCTTTAATTCCACTTTAGAAAAGTCTAGCATGAAATGGACATCCCTTGCTTGGTCTGTATTCAATCTATCTCCTCCTTTTGTTAACGGTTGAGCTCTCGTCTATCTATCTGTATAGATCTCCTGTAAGGGATCTGCCCCATGGAAATTTGTCTTCGATCGTAGGCCTATATTGTTGTAACAAGAAAGCGTGTGAAAACAATCTCATTCTCATATGGGAGATACTTATATGGGAAATGAACATGCAATAAAAGGCCTTTCTTCAGGTTTCCATAGAAATATGTTAAACCATAAAATAAATAGGCGCGACACACAAAGGAGGTTGAGTGCGCTACCATTCCTTTAAAACGGATAAATCACTTTTGTTAAGAAAAATGGAGGAATGAAGTTGCAAAGAATAAAAATAGTTTTTATAATACCAAACCAAGAAGATTCATACTAATAGCCATAGCCAAAGAAGAAGTACAATAATATGGGAAAATCCAATTGGTAATTCAAAAGTTAAAGACAAGAAAACAATGGGAGGTACAATCAATTCCGTGAGTTGGTAGGGGATGTGGTACAATTACTTTCATTCATTCAATCGGGAATCCCAATTTCTCAATTAATCTGTCGTAAAGGTTGTCACTGGTATGCTGCTCATAAAGACCGTATCATAAGGACTTTCACTTTCATTGTATGTGGTCAAAACTTGAACTGTACTTGAAAGGGTATAATTTTCTCATAGAAGCTTATCATAGGCATAAATCTAGATCTAGCTTCTCTCTTTCACTTTCTGAGTCATATATAGCTGGAAGATCTATATTGCTACATGTGTCCCATAACACATCTCTACTTGCCACTCTATCTATAGCTATAGCTTGTACGTCCCATCCAAGGAATAGGGTGGCTTCTTAAATATCGCATTATCTTCCAGCGTTTGGCCTGGTTCTAGCATATCTCATCTCTATTTATAACAGGGTGGACGAAAAGCCTGATTTCTCAAGTCAGTGTGGATTCAATATTCCAAGCCTGACCCGGTGCATCGCTTCACTTTTTATTTTAATGGATGTTGTTCTGGGTGTGCCACATGGGAGCGCTTTCGCTTCCCTCTTTTTCATAATACATGGTAGTCAGGGAGCCAGGCACATAGAGATAGGGGCATCTATCAATAAGCCAATAATTACAATAATTGAATAAAAACACGGGGAATCCTGCATGCGGTACACATCATACAGGTGGACAAAATAAATACAAGTAGTGGGGAAGTCGGCCAATCAATCATGTAGGCACAATAAATGTAGCAAACTAGCTCATCAGTATAGCTAATTGATTCATTAGGTGACATGAGTTACACAAGCTAATAGGAAATCAAACGTAATAGTAACCCAACATAAGAAAGGGGTGCCACTAGCAACACCAGTTTTTGATTCGAGCATTGATTTTGGATTTTGATTACATTGACATTGGTTGAGGTTTCCAAAAAGTCGTAATTTTAGCTCCGAACAAAGGTGCTACCAATAGCACCATTTTTCGATTCAAGGGTTGATTTAGGGTTTTGATTGCAATGACACCGACCGAGGTTTTCAAAAAGTCATAATTTTAGCCTCGAAAAAAATGGTGCTACAAATAGCACCACTTTTGGTTCGGTGGTTATTTATGACGCAAAAAAAAAAAAAAATTATGGAAAGAGTTCTCATTTTGAATATAAAGTTCTATAATGTGTTTATATATGAGATTTAATGGTTTAATATTTTCATTCCCATATTTCTTCCATTTCCATTTCATTGATAATCCTTTCTCCAAATTCCAGGCACTTGGATTCAATTTTCAAAGAGGCTAGTTGGGGATTCACTTCTCCTCCTTAGCGATATATCCAAGCATAAAACCCAAAGGAGCATAAGCTCAAAAAATTCTAAATACGCACACATCTAATCAAGTAATTTGTGGTGTATCTTAGTCTCTCAACTCAAATCTTCAAGTGCCTAACTAGTAAGCCAAGCCAAGTATCTTATATATCTAAAGTTCTTGTCGGTTCCATTGACTATCATAATCCTAATTGCATATCTAAATGCTACGACAATCTTAGTGTCGCAATATATCATGTGAAGCCAATACTAACCTTGTGCATTTGAAGTTTCGTTCTCTAAAAATTATTTGTAAATGGTTAATATTGAGAACTAAGCAAACAATTATGCCTTCTAGTCCTTGTTCTCAATATGCTTTGAAATGTTTTCATGTTCACATATGGAGGATGCTAAAAGTATGCTATGTTATGTTGAATACAACTCTTAATCATGCAAGGATCTAACTGCAACAACTTACTGTGACAAGTCACCTCATAGCCAATTGACACATTTCATTTCTGAGCATTCTAATTTGTTTTGGCATCATCTTAATCCACATGCTATAAGTCAAACCGTAAAAAATTTATTGTTGGTAACTTGCCTTGTTAAAACCTATTCTCACTTTTCATTCTACTGACGAGGTATCACATGTAAATCCTTAGTTTATTGTTCTCATAACAAATTATTATCAATATAACCATACTAAGAAGTCCATGTTTTCTCAAAATAGTTGTTTATGTATCCATGTGCATGATCCCTGGAATAAATGTTACCGATGGTTCACTGTCATCATCGTGATCTAGAATATTTCTCTTTACTCCAAATGATATAATCCTTAGACAATTAGCATTTGTTGTCATAAGTGTTGTTATCTTATGATTCATGGTGACAACTTACTAATGCATCATGTACTACAATTCTTTGGTAAACTCTTGTGACAAACTCAACCCACTAATTCACAATTCTTGGATTATGATTTGGAAATTGGATCCACATGGTCAAATCCACATTCTATAAATCCACTCTCGTGATATCCTTGCTCACCAAAACCAATTCAAGTTTTCTAAAGTTGATCTTGAGGGTGAATGCTTGGTCTCTAGTAATTGTAAGTTTCTTGTTTCAAGTTTTATGTGGATTCCCTAATGATTTATGGATGACAATTCTATATTTATCATGTTATGAATGCTATGAATGACTTCCATCTAATCCAAATGCAATAGATATTAAAAAACTTATCATGATATTTTGGCTTACTAATCAAATCGTATTCCTTAATCTCGTAATGATAATGATTTGATGCTTGGTTTAGTTTACTCACAATACATTGTGCTTACTAATCCTTTCACATTGTCATAACTTGTTGTAATCTTTCATTCATGTGAATGGCATTTCATTGATGTTTTGAGTCATATTGATCATTGCCATGAGTTTATGTTAATTGCACATGATACTTTAATTTGGAGAATTATGTTTAATCTTTGTGTTAATGATAATACATGGCTAAGAGGATTATGGCACTGAGGATTCTTGGGCAGAAAATGTGTTCCAATGTCTATAAATAACCTCAGGAGTTGTTTTTGGGTAGGTAAACCTATGGATGAAGGGGTCATACTAGGTAGTGATCATTGTTGGGACATGTATCTTTACATCGTATGTTGGACATCCCTTGCTACTACAATATAGTATCCCTTCTTCAAGGAGTACCACATTAGACAACACTGAACACAAACATGGACCCCATATACCTTGAGTATATCATGAACCCCCTTAGGTATCCTACAACTACCCTATCAGTCAACCTATTATTGTAGTGCAACAAAAATAGCATTCAGGAAAATTACTCTTCACATACCTAGGTAGTCGGGTGGAGGCTTATCTACGTCAATGACAAACCTTATTCTTTTCTTCATTGTTATGTTTACATAAACGTTCAACTTGAATCAACCAAATCTCTTATTATTTTGTTGTCTTGTAATCTACACACTTTGATATGCATACCGACTAGATAGTATTTGTGGAACTTGCACACACATTCCCTTTGACAATTATTTCTTATATAATTCTTCAAATTGGCTTCTAGACTTTATACTTCTCATTTGACATTAATGACAACACTAGGTTCAAAAGTATTCCCCTTTGGCATTGATGTCAACACCAAATAAAATTGGGATCTCTCTTAATATCATCTCCTTTATTCTGCTTGCAACAACCTGTACTTTTGTATTTTTTGTTTCTACACAATGTCGCAATTTTTTTGTAATATCTACAATCTCTTCCCCCTTTGACATCAATGGAAATGAGTGCTCATTTTTGTAGTCTTTTAATTCTTCCATAATGTATTTTTGCAGTGTTTCTCTTTCATATTCAGTTTCTCCCCCTGGACATGTGGTTCTCTTTCTTTCTTTTGTTACTACTCCTTTGACTATTGATTCCAACCTTTGTACTGTGTAGTATTCATCTATTTTCTTGTATTGTTTTTCCAATCTTGAAGTGGATTGAGCAATTTAGTGACGAGTGGGAATTACTCCCAATTTATGTATGAGAGATTCAAAGGTATCCCTTGGAAAAGGCTTTGTGGATATATTTACAATCTGTTCCTTAGTTTCAACATAGTCCAACTTGACATTGTTTTCATTTACTTATTCTCTGAAGAAATAGTAATTGATTGGAATATGATTTGTCTTAGAGTGCATTACAGGATTTTTGGAAATATTAATTTCGCTTATGTTGTCACATAAAATTGGAATAGACTCCCCGGTTGCGGGCGATAGATACACGCCAACATGTGGGCGTCATGCCAACGGGGATCACACATGAGGGCACACAGTCAGGAGGCAGGTGGTTAATTAAGCTCTACATGTTTGTTAAGTTTTTAATGACATAGGCAATGGTGGCTCCTAGTGTGAGGTAAGTGATGGCTCTGAGTACCATCAACATTCATGGCGACAAGATAGTTGAACTACCCCTCTGTGTAGTGGGAGGCGATTATAAGCTCATAAATTCGGCAAGAGAGATGCATTGAAAGTACCTGATTCTCTGTTTGCAAATTGGGATTTAATCTGTTTGGTTTTCTATCTGTATCATGGCTACGAGGTAACGCAACAAGCCTAGGTAGGGCAGCAGCGGTCATGGGGCCTCGAGCGGTAGGTAGGATAGAAAATGTGGTAGCGGTAGGTATATAAGATCTGTCTCTGCCTCTACCAAGATCCTAATTGATGACTGGGAAGTCAGCATAGTCGTGCACCAACTAGCTTTCGCAAGCTCAGATGGTAAAATAAATCATTATTGGGTAGTGAAAAATATGTTGGGGTTGTTAATGGAGGATGTGTAGAGCCAAAGGAGGAACTATAAAACTATCGATATGAAAATAAGGAGTATAGAACAAATGATTGACAGTCTAAACAATTTGGAGGATAATCTCAACTAGGACAGGCCTTGTTTGAGAAAAGGTTCAAAGCAATAAGTTTCTAGACTTCCAGTCTAGATGGAGAATTTCACAAAAAATGTCTCTTAGCATGTCCAATGAGCAAGAAAATAATCTGGTCCAATGCAGCAAGGCTGGAGAGAAGGAGGCAATGTCTAGAACTAAAGCCTTGGTGTCGGTTGGGCCTGCCATTGAGCCCATCCGGAAAATGTGACGTCTGGATATGGATGACCCAATCATCCCACGCAAGACAGAGCCATTGTTGGTGAAGCTTCCAGCGGATGAATCTCTGAGCTCGGATTATAAGGCATGCCCCATTACGAAAGAACTCTCTAGTTATGCTCATGGAGAACGTTTGGGTTAACAAAGGTTTTTATGTTTCAGATAAAAATTACCGAGGCTTTCAGTTATTTTGGCCTTATATGATAAATAGGTTGCTAGACTGTAGGTACGTTAGTTTTGAGATTCGGTGTATTTACTCTAGACATATCAAGTTGGTTCAAGCTCGTTTTCACTATGTTGGGAGGGCCTTTTTTGCTTTAAAAACTCGAAAAACTGGAATGACAGCAGTGCTACTGAAAGGGGTACCAAAAGTACTGGTGAGCTGCTGGATCAGAGTGACACTGAACTGGAACTGAACTGGAACTG
>LPNX011098900.1:211002-243959 GCA_001517045.1 Pseudotsuga menziesii
TCTCCTTTTTCCTCATTATTTTTATTCATTTTCTTCCCTTTTGGGGATTTTTGCTATTTTTTGGAGGAATTTTGGTTATTTTTGGAGG
Source organism: Pseudotsuga menziesii (assembly GCA_001517045.1). Taxonomy (NCBI): domain Eukaryota; kingdom Viridiplantae; phylum Streptophyta; class Pinopsida; order Pinales; family Pinaceae; genus Pseudotsuga; species Pseudotsuga menziesii. The sequence goes on from LPNX011098900.1 coordinate 211,091, forward strand.
AAAAAGGGGTTTTTGGGCCTTTTGGAGGCATTTTAGGCCTTTTAGAGCCTTTTTAGATGGTTTTATGGCCTTTTGGAGGCTTTTAGTGGGATTTTCAGGGAAATATGGTAGGTAAATGGACGAATGAGCCATGAAATGGGGTAGATGAGGTAGTTAACCATTTTTGGGTGTTAACAACATGCTTAACACTTTTGCATGGCTAGGCTGGTGGTTCCACCTACTCAGGCCACCATGATGTCAATATGTGAAGAGCTCTGTAATTTTGTCTTTTCTTTTGATGATATAATAAACTCTTCTGCATCTTACAAAAAAAATTGGAATAGACTGATCGAACTCTTCATGCATATCCTTTAAAGTTTACTTCATCCAGAGGACTTGATCACAACATGTTGTGGGACATATATTATGAGTGACAATTTATTTCCTTATGTATGTCGCCTTCATCATTTCTTTACTGCACACTTCAGTTTTCTTGTGCCGCGCTCCCCCACCCGCGCCCCGTTTATTTTTTATTAATGTTTTCTCCATTGATACAAAGAGATGCTCCTCCTAGATTCATGCTTCTATTTCTTCTTTTTGTTGATACCACTGCATTGTACTGAATTTTCGTGTTGTCATACATTTCTTCATCCTTTATTCTAAGATTTGTGCTTTTCACCAGATATGACATATCCAGGATTTGTAAAGTAGTTTGCGTGATTGTCAAATCTACAAATTTATGTTACATGTCTCATATGTTGTCATACATTTCTTCATCCTTTATTCTAAGATTTGTGCTTTTCACCAGATATGACAATCCAGGATTTGTAAAGTAGTTGGCGTGATTGTCAAATCTACAAATTTATGTTACATGTCTCATATGATGCAAGATAACATGCTTCAACATTTAAGAAGATAGAGAAGGTGACGTCAAGACACTCATATTGAGTAGTGAATGTGATCTCCCTTTTTGTCCTTTCGAATTTTTTGACCACGCAAATTTATCAGTAATTATCCACAATTTCACCAAAATTAGTTCTTCATTGTCCATTTATAAATGGTGGGATTCTAACTTCGCTTATGGATCAACATCCATAGAAACTGTTCCTGGATAATTATTGTATAAGAAAATTGTTGGGATCATTCGGCTATTTCTCCTGGTCACAAATTGAACATTCTATAGACTGCTAGCCAATTATAATGATCCCAGTTGGTAATTGTGTCAAGATGTTTGATCCCGAGCAACAAGTTAACTCTTCTGCAACCATTTTTTTGCGGTAGTTCAGGCGCAACAGATGGAATTCATTAAACTCAAGAGTGAGTTGGAGAATTGGGCACCAAAAGTAAAAGAAGTTGATGTTAAGGAATGGTATGCTTAGGTGCAGGTGAACCAGAGGCACGTAGAGGAAATTTCATCTCTTCAAAACCGAATTGAGAAGCTAGATAAACAACAAGGATACATTCTGACTCTTCTAAAGCAAATTCAGATAATTCCCACTCATTCAGGTTTCGATGAGCAGTCTTTGCCAAACACTGAATTGTGTTTATCATCACAAAAATCTAATGAGTGGATTCTTAACTGATTCTTCAAATGTTAATTTTTATGACTCAGAGTGAAAAAATCAAATTTTGTAGACAGATGATACTGATAGTTATGTTAGCATACAAATCTTGATGTCTGTATTCTTTTCAAACTTTATGAAACAAATACCCTTGTATATGAATTTTGACTTCTGTTATAGCAACCTCTGATAGGTTTATATATATATATATATATATATATATATACCTTTTGTTCTTGTAGCAACGACTCCTTTGAATATAATACAAATTCCAGTTGTCTATGTAAACACATTCTTGTATAGAAGATTATAAATGTTTTCTGACTACTACTTTTCTTAGTCATTATTGCTCTATATTTTGTCCTTGAATTCATGATCCTAAATACCGTTTTTGAACTCAAGGACCCTCATACGTAATTATGGACCTTAGCAAAATGTGCAACAATTAGTTGTTCCTTGTGGATTATTGTTATTGACTTCGTTGAAATGTAACTGCGGAACTGTTTTGTACCCATTTTTTGGAATATGCATGCCTCTGAAGAGGTACAATGTCACATTTCTTCATCCATGCTTTACTAGTTTTTCTTACTGCATTATATGCAATATTTCTTTCTGATTGTCCTTTTGACCTTTGACAGTTTTGTGTTTTGTGCCGAAATCCATCACAAACATAGCATCTTATGGTATGACAATACTTAGCAGTATGTCCATAATATTTGCATCTTAAGCATTTCACTGTAATGTTAGACATCTTTATATAATGGTTTTCACATTCCAATGCTTTGTGCCTAAATTTATTACAAGAAAAACAATAACCAAGAAAATAATGTGTCTACCTGAGTAATATGTTACCTCCTCATGTCCTGACTTCTGGAAAATTTTGAGTAATTATGATTTTCTCCCATGCTAGTATTATGCGCAAGTTGTGTTTACTTCATCCTTCTCCTCGTATGAATTGGAGCCTTCTTTCAGAATGGTTTGATTCTTGTTAAACCCAAAACTGGTCTTGTCATGTGGTGATCTTTGACAACTAAAGATGTTATCTCATATCATGGTACCTTTATCAAATTTTGACTTTGTCTCCAATTGGGCAACTGTCTTATCCAATTCATACTTCAGTGAAAGGATCTCAAGCTCTTGCTTTTGACAAATCTCCTTCTTCTCTTGAAGTTGATTTGTCAAACTTTCTTCGGTTTTTCTTGCCTCTTTGACTTGAATTCTTAGTCCAACAATAGTATTTGTAGTCTCTTCGTGGTCTTCATGTTTCTCCCTTCTTGATTATTCTAATAGATTTTCAAGCAATGCATTTTTCTTTTTGATCCTTTTGACTTCATTTAGGGCACACTCAAGATTAACCTTGTCATCCTTGTCTTTTGATTCTTGAGGGGCTTTATTTTTATTTTCAGAGATCTTTTGTGTCTAGAAAAAATTAGACCTTATTGGGATTGCTTGATGGTTTCTCTAGCTTTTCTTGATTACCATTTGTCTCCTCAAAGGTTGCTTCCTTTTTTGTTTGCTCTTCATTTTCATTATCTATGGTCAGAGGTAGAGTTCCCTTTGTGTAAATATTATGTAGCTTATTCCAGAGCTCTTTGGTCGTCTTACACTTTCCTACTATATTCCTCTCTGAATCTGGTAGCCCACTTAAAATGGCATTCATTGCATCTGCATTATCCTTCTATAACTTTATTTCGACTTCCTTGGTTGGAGGGGTACTTAGAATTTTATACCCATCTTCGACTTCCTGTCAAACATCAATTCCAAGTGATAACAAATAGGCCTCCATTCTTATACTCCAAAACAAATAGTTTGTTCCATTAAATAAAGGGGCTTTGTCTCTGCTTAAACCAAATTCCTCATAGGCCATGTCTGCGCAATGATCTGCATTGCGCAGTAATCTACCTTCCAGCTGTTAGACTATCTTTGAAGGAACCTACTTTGATACCAATTGTTAGCCCTTAATTGATACTGAGAGGGGAGGGTGAATCAGTATCAAGCACAATTTATACAATTTTTCACTTTATGAAACATAAACCAATATCAAAGCAATTAACAATATGAAGACAATGTGCACAAAACAATTATAAGAGAGCTTTATATAAATATATGGTATTTGCTTACATAGGTTGTTTGGAGACACCAATCTCTAATGGTGTGAGCACCTACTCACAAAATTTACAAATACTAATATGTCAAGGACACCAATTCCTTATGCAAGCACCAAATTGCTATTTTACAGGCACCAACCTATGATGACACCAATCCTTTGTGCAAGCACCAACTTGGTATATACAGGGATCAACCGTGAGGACACCAATCATCTACGCAAGAACCAAGTTGTTGTATATAGGCACCAACCTGTGAGGACACCAATCCTCTGTGCAAGCACCAACGTTTTGTATACATGCACCAACCACCCGTGAGGACACCAATCCTTTGTCCTTACCCCTTCCTGCCTCCCTTGAATAGATATGACTTTAACTATGTTATTATGCACACCTTTGAGGACACCAACCACCCATGAGGACACCAATCCTTTGTCCTTGCCCCTTCCTGCCTCCCTTGAATAGATATGACTTTAACTATGTTATTATGCACTTTCTGATCTGTATACTATGTTCTTGCGCAACCTTTTCAATACTGCTTCTGCACACATTGCTTCTCAAAACTCGGTTGTATTCTAATCGTGCGCAAATGCTCTTTGTACTCTACTATGTTGAATATCTAGCCGCGTACTCTGGTGAACTTGCACATCTAACCGCGTCCTCTTCTTTTCCAACTTGCACCCCTAATTACATAATTTGTTGTTCCTTTATTATGTGTCCTCAATTTGTGCGACTGTGACTTTGTGCATAATTCAGTTCCATACTGTCATGTTTTTCTGCCAATCAACAAGCCGTTGATTTCTCTTCCACCCCTAAGTACTTCACGCCCACGCTCACTCCTAAAACACATCAATCCTTTGGTAATTTATAATCATCTAGCATCAATGCTTATTCAATTGATCTTGTCCATGAGTGGAGGCTTCTCTACGCCGACGACAACCCTTCTTCTCTTTTTCATGGTTAAGTTTACCCAAACATTCAACTTGAATCAACCACGTCTCTTATTATTTGGTCGGCTTGTAATATACACACTTTGATACGCATACCGACTACGTAGTATTTGTCAAACTTGCGAACACATTCCTTTTGACAATTATTTCCTAAGTACTTCTTCAAACTAGCTTTAAGAATGTATACTTCTCATTTAACATCATTGACAACACTAGGTTCAACACATTATTACATTGGTTTCATGCATTAATTTCAATGATCTAACCCTAATATCACTTCCTCATGTCCACATAGAAAGTGATTTAAGTAATCTTCAAATTACAATGGTTGAAAAATAGCATAAAATCAAGGATCAATCGATCATTGTCAGTCATTCGTTAAGACTTCGTCATGAAGGACGTCTAACATATCGACCATGTCAAAAACATTACAAATTACTAAATCTCTATGTATTATCTTTATGTGTTGATTACATTGGTTCAGTGCATTTTATAGTGACTATAGATCATTATTACATCAACTTCCCTAACCCTCATTATTACATTAGTTTCATGCATTAATTTCAGCAAATAAGCCTCATCACTATTGTATTGGTTTCGTGCATTAATTTCAATGACTATAACTCATTATAACATTGGTTTCATGCATTAATTTCAGTGATTGTAAATCATTATTACATTGGTTTTGTGCATTAATTTCAACGATCTAAGCATAATGTTGCTTCCTTGCATCCACATAGAAAGTGATTTAGCATCAAAAACTGTTAGAACAATAATCCACCACTTAGTACCTTAGTCTAAGTCCTTAGTCAATTTTATTTGCATTTGCGCATTAATACACTATGGTTTGGACTTAGGTAGCTTAATTGGGCAAAATAACCAGTTAAAATGAAGTTTTGCACCTACATGAGCGCTCCAGGTCGGTCAAACTCCACATGTGCGCCCTCATTTATTGATAGTGCGCTCCCATTCATTTGCATTGGGCTATTATGGTTGACTAGGAGCGTTAGGGGTGGATTTAGCCCATTTTTTTATTGTTTTGAGCATTTAATGCCCACCTAGAGCCTCCCACTCACCTTATTTTGCACACCCACGCATGCCAAGGAGTCATGATTGCTCCATCACATCTCAGCCACGTCCACACCTCCATTTGTGACCATTTGGACTAAGTTGGAGCAAGTTTTGCCCACCTAGGGGTGATTGAGGCCAATTTGACAAATTTCACATGTACACTCATTTTGGGCTTCCTAAGCCTCACGAACCACTTCAGATGTAATATAAACTTGTTCTAAACATATTTACATGTTAGATAGTCAAATAATATCTAGTTTCTGTTCACACTATATATGCAAAATTATTCCTCTTTCATGTTTTTTTGTTGGTTTTGCAAGTAAAATCGATTTGTGAGATTCTCTGAGGCTCCTAGATCTTGTTGTAGATCAATATTCTCACATGGTATTAGAGCTGAGTGGAGTTTAGTGAGTTACAAATCAATCTTGAGCGTTTGAACTGCATTTTTGAGAGAATTTCTAAATAAAAGTGAGTGTTTTTTGCAGGACTTTTAGCAATTTTCTCACCATTAGCGCAAGCAAAAATGGATGCAACCCACATCTTGCTTACCCGCTTCAATTTCTTCGATTGGAAGGCAGAAATGGTTATTCAATTGAGATCCAAGGGTCTCTACAGAGTTACCATGGGCACGGAAGTGGAGCCAAATTTTGTTGTAGAGAAAGCCAAGTACTTCAATAGACTTGATGAAGCCTATGGATTGCTATGCCTGAGTATTTCAAGAGAGCTCTTATTTCATATAGACAATTTGACAACCCCAAATGAAGTCTGGGTTAAACTAGAATCACTCTTTGGGAAAACTGATGAATTGAGAGGACATCAGCTTGAAAACGAGCTCATAAGCCTGAGCCCGACGCATTTTGAAACTATCCAGGAGTTCTTCATGAAGTTCAAGTCTCTAGTGCTTCAGTTGAAGCAATGTGGAATTGAGAAGAAAGAGGATAGGCTGATATTGTCCATCCTTTCGAAGTTAGGCCCAGAATTTTCAGTGTTTGTAAGCACCTTCCATTCTAGCAAATTGACACTTTGAAACTGGCAAATGCCAACACTAGCCAGCTTCATGGAATCCCTCACCCAGGAGCACGACAAGCTAGTTCAAATGGGCACAATCAAAGCTAAGGATCAAGCTTTGGCCATGGGTGTTTTGAATGCCTCCAAGGGAAACCAGAAGGAAAAGAATTTGAAGCAGCCAGAGGAGGAAATCTGAAAAAACTCAAATCCAGTGATGGGGGTTCGAATCCTCCTAAGGAGAAGGACAAGAAAGGGAAAGAGAAAACCAAATGCACATATTTCCACACGGGACGGCATCCAAAGAGCTCATGCATGAAGAAAACCATTGATCAAATGGCGCAGCTGCTGGAGAAAAATAACATACATGTCCCAAATGGCGCAAGAAAGAAAGATGGCACCTCCAGCTCAAACAACAAAGAGAAATGTCATGCCTTGGTAGCAGGTACTTCTAATTCCTCAACCTTCATTATTGATTCAGAGGCATCCAGACATATGGTTTCCACCAGAGAGCTCTTCTCCTCTATGCGTTCGAATAGTGGCCCAACAGTTTGAATGGGAGATGACTCTCAAATCCAGACCAAAGGAGTTGGTAGGATTGATTTGGAGCATGGTTATTTCAGTGATCTGCTCTATGTACCAGATTTGGTAGCAAATTTGTTGTCAATCTATCAAATGTCTCATATAGGAGAATCCAAGAGTGTAACATTTACTCCTAACTTTGTAGAGATTGCATAAATCTTATCCACCCAAGTTATGCAATTGGGTATGCAAACCACCAAAAGAGGATGTACAAGTTCTTGAATTTTCTCCCTAGTTCCAGTGACCAAGCGCTCATCTCTCATGCCAATGAGATCTCCAAGTTATGGCATGAAAGATTTGGACACATGAACTACAAGTATCTCCAAGCACTGCACAAAGATGAGATGGTGGAAGGGCTTCCTTCAATTAAATCTTCAAATGGGGCTTGTATTGGTTGTGTAGTTGGGAAACATCCAGAGCGCAGCTATGAGAAGGGGAAGGCAAGAGAGCTTCACAACTTCTTGGATTGGTACATTCAGACCTGATTGGTCCTCTACCCACTCCCTCCTATGGTGTATCAAAGTATGTACTCACCTTCATTGATGACTACTCGAGATTCTATTGGGTATACTTCCTAAAATTGAAATCTGAAGTTTTTGAGCAATTGAAGATTTGGAAGGCCTTAGTGGAAAATCAAAGTGGGCATAGGATAAAAATCCTTAGGACTAACAATGGGAAGGAATATGTCAACAAAAATATGCAGCATCTTTGTGAGGAATGTGGCATTCAAATGCAACATTCAACTCCCTACACACCACAACAAAATGGTGTTGCATAGAGGAAAAATATGTCTCTCAAGGAGATGGCCACATGCATGATTGAGGCAAGGGATCTAAGTCCCAAGCTATGGGATGAGGCTATTAATTCTGATGCTAATATGCAGAACATGGCATTCCACAAATTAGTCAAAGGAAAAACTCCCTACGAGGCATGGTTTGGCCATAAACCAAATGTCTCAAATTTAAGAATTTTTAGATCAAGAGCATGGGCTCGAATTCCTTCAGAAAAGAGGAAGGCTTTGCAACCACAAAGCAAAGAATGCATCATGGTTGGCTATGGTGAGGATACAAAGGGCTATAAACTCTTTGACACATCCACACTCAAGACTTTCATTGAGAGGACTGTGCAATTCGAAGAAGAACCAATACCAGATTTTGAGCTTACACCGAGGAAATGCTCTTCTCCCCAACACTTTGATGAAGTAAGTGACAATTCATGCTCTGTATTTTCTAATAACTCTAATAATGATATGGCTATAGATGACATTGTTGTAGATGAGTCACCATCGTAGATGAGTCACCATCAAGGCCCACGTGGGCTGAAAAAATCATACAAGCTGCAGGGGAATCAACAGGAAATCCCCAAGAGCCTAGGAAGACTAGATCTCAATCTAACAATGCTTCATATGCAAGTGAAAGTGCACTTGCTGAGCATTGTTATATGATGATTGGATCTGATCCACAATCATATCAGGAGGCTTGTCATGATCTAAGATGGAAATCAGCAATGGAAGAAGAATTCAATTCTCTCCAAGAGAATGAAACATGGGAATTGGTTCCCCTTCCTCCCAAGAGGAAGCTTGTTCAATGCAAGTGGATCTTTCAAACCAAACTTGTTGCTGATGGTTCAGACGTGAAGTACAAGGCCAGATTAGTTGCTAAGGGATACTCTCAAGTCCATGGTGTGGACTACACCGAAACCTTTGCACCAGTTGCAAAGATGGATTCAATAATACTAGTTCTAGCAATTGCAGCTAGTAAGGGTTGGCAAGTGCACCATATGGATGTCAAGAGTGCATTCTTACATGGTAAACTACATGCAGCAACCTGAAGGTTTCCAAGAGGATCCTTCACTTGTTTGCAGGTTGAAGAAATCACTTTATGGACTCAAGCAAGCCCCTAGGTCTTGGTATGCAAAAATGGATGCTTTCTTCCTCTCAATTGGGTTTATTCAATGCAAATCTGATCCAAATGTGTATTTGAAGCAAATTGGTATTGTATTGCAGGTTATTGTACTCTATGTAGATGACCTCTTGATTACAGGGAGCTGCAACAATCAAATTGGATCAATCAAGGAATCCTTACACAGTGATTTTGTTATGACAGATCTAGGATTGCTAAGGCAATTTTTGGGATTGGAAATTGAGCAATCTGAAAGAGGCATCATGGTGAGTCAACCTAAGTATGCTTCAGACCTGCTAAATAAGTTCAAGATGGCTTATTGTAAGACAGCCAAGTGCCCTTTTCTTTCTGGCATTAAACTAGGTGAATTTGGTAATTCTCCTTTGGTGGATTGTACACTGTACAGGCAGCTAGTTGGTATTTTGTTGTACCTTACACATACAAGACATAATTTGTCTTATGATGTAAGTGTTGTAGCAAGGTATATGCACCAGCCACATGAGCTCCATTGGAAGGCGGCCAAAAAGATCCTCCAATATCTTCAAGGAACAAAGAGTTTTAAGGTGCACTATGCAGCTAGTTCTTCACTTCAACTAGCTAAATTTTCTGATTCGGATTGGGTTGGAGATCCCATTGACAGAAAATCAACTTCAGATTTTGTTTTCATGCTTGTTGAAGGTCCTGTTTGCTGGTCTAGTGAGAAACAACATGCAATCTCTTTCTTCAGCAAAGGTTGAGTACAAGGCAGCAGTGAATGCAGACACATAGTGTGTTTGGTTGCAAGGAATTCTTCGGGAGTTTGGTGTTACAATTAATTATCCTACCAACATTTGGGTGGACAATCAAAGTGCCATAAAGATATCTATTGATCCAATTCAAAGGCGGAGAACAAAGCATATAGAGATCCATATGTACTACATCTAGGGCTTAGTGCATGACAGAGTGATTTCCTTACAGTATTGCCCATCCACTGAGCAAACTACTGACATATTCACCAAGAGTTTTTCTGCCAAGACCTTCACTCACTTGAGATTTTTGCTTGGAGTGAGTGATGGAGGGTGATTGCTGCTATTTTTTGCAGGTTTTAACCCCATGTCCATTTTAGACGAAAGGTTTTGTCCCATGAGGTTTTCCTTCTTTTCCTCAATTTGCATGGACAAATAAAAATTTATGTTATGTATTGAGGTGACTTGAGCCTTTGTTGCCAAGGCCTCCGACTTAATTTTCATGAGATGTACTAAGTTTTGGTTAAGGGGGGTGTTAGAACAATAATCCACCACTTAGTACCTTAGTCTAAGTCCTTAGTCAAATTTATTTGCATTTGTGCATTAATACACCATGGTTTGGACTTAGGTAGCTTAATTGGGCAAAATAACCAGTTATAATGGAGCTTTCACACCTACATGAGCGCTCCAGCTCAGTCAAACTCCACATGTGTGCCCTCATTTATTGTTGGTGCGCTTCCATTCATTGAATTGGGCTATTGTGGTTGACTAGGAGCGCTAGGGGTGGATTTAGCCCTTAATGCCCACCTAGAGCCTCCCACTCACCTTATTTTGCACACCCACGCATGCCAAGGAGTCATGATTGCTCCAGCACACCTCAGCCACGTCCACACCTCCATTCGTGACCATTTGGGCTGAGTTGGAGCGAGTTTGACACACCTAGGGGGGATTGAGGCCAATTTGGCCAAATTCACATGTACACTCATGTTGGGCTTCCTAATATCCACTTCATATGTAATATAAACATGTTCTAAACATATTTACATGTTAGACAGTCAAATAATATCTAGTTTATGTTCACACTTTATATGCAAAGTTGTTCATCTTTCATGTTTTTTTGTTGGTTTTGCAAGTAAATTCAATTTGTAAGATTCTCTAAGGCTCCTAGATCTTGTTGTAGATCAAAATTCTCACAAAAATAAAGAGTAACATCGAGTTAATGCAATTGAGAAAAGACATAAAACTAAGGATCTATTTAACCTCACCCATCATTCATTAGGAATTCATTATGAAGGTTGGCTGACATATCAACCTTAAAAGCATTAACATTCGATAAGTCCTAGGGATTGACATTAGAAAAAACAACTATTAATATTGGAAAGACAGAGCAACAAGGTCTCACTTTTACTGCAATATCTTGAGTTAAATCTTTGGATGGTCTTCAATTTAAACCTCCATTTTCATATGATCGACATGACAAAATGGAAAAGTGTGCAGGTGTGTCTAATAGAAAAGTTGAAGAAGACAAATTGAGATCAATTACTATGTATTTACATGTTATTAAATATCTTTATCATATAACATTGTTATTATTCACTTGAACATTGTTACTTTGCACTTATTCATCTTTCTAATCATTCAAATCTCCTAATGTTCTATTTTGTTTTTTATCGAAATTTAAATTATAGATGATAGTTAGTAAATTTCAAAGAATCACATTTATTTAAAAAACATGCATATACATAATCATGATCATCTAAAGTTCAGATGCATCCGCCGTCTTCAACTGGAACTAGCATAGATCCATCTAAACTCTGGATCAACCATGCGCCAAGAAGTATCAAATCCCTCGATATGCAAACCTCTCCTCAAGTTTTGCATTCTTAAAAAGGTTTGCACCTTAAGGGATTTGATACCTCTCAGCGCATGGTAGATCCAGAGTTTAGATGGATCTATGCTGGGATTTGGTTTCTACATTTTTCCTCATATATGCAGAAAAAATGTGTGCCGTTGACTCTCATGTGGGCACAAAGGAATCTGTTGTTTTTTAATTTGTACCCTAGATACTGCAAAGTTAACAGCATCTGGATTGTTTAAAACATTATCTTCAATTTTGATTTGAGCAACTACAAATTACCAATGGAACACTTTTGAAGAAAATCTAAAAGAAAAATCCACTCAAACGTACCAAAATGTTGATGCCCCATCTATTACTTGGGTTATATCACAGACACAACAGATGTCTTCCCTTATTTCAAAAGCTAAAACAAATCAGCATAAATGCCAGGGGCATAACCATAAGACTAAACAGCTTTGGCGTCACATAAATGATAGTAAAAAACGAATAATATCACTGGCACAATCAAGGAAGAAAAAGGTATTTAGAAATGACAGAATGCCTTTCCTTGGCAGCTGGAATTCACAAAAATCATGTTGTCAGGAGTAAGACACTGGATTCAGTCAAAAATCAAGATTTTTTAGAACAAAAATGGGAGAGGAACGCTCTGAAAAGTAAGCCCAAATTTACAGAAGATTACATAAGACAGGTGCTCTTATTTAGAAGATGACGTCAGAATAGTTTCATGTAGATACAAAATTATTATGATTTCCAGCTGACAGACTGCCTTATACCTCGATAAATTAGACCAAGAGATCTTCCAATCAAACTCACCAGAAGGAAAGATATACCTCTGCCAAGTCTTGTCAAAAGTTCTCTAATCAAAGGTCCCATAACATCAGAAAATTCCAAAAATATACTGTAGTAATACCTCCTGCAACAAGATAGAATGAGATTGAGATAATATATAAATCTCAGTCCAGAGTTCAACTTATTGGTTTCTATAGTGATTCCTAAGCAACCAGCATCAACAAAAGTTACGAAGAAACTGGAAGACATTAATGACACCATACAAACATTGGTAGATTATGAATTAAAAATCATCATGGGAACATACCATCCTGATAAGGCCCTCAATTCTTTTGTTCTTTTCATTTGTAGCACACACTTACAAATGACTATATCTTTTAAAAGCTCTTCATGTACCATCTTCTTGGGATTGACTTTCTTCAACCATCCATGGTTATAGTTCTCTGTCTCAGCAGGCTTTTTGACAAAAACGGATTGAAGAGTCCATAAATTAAACTGATCCTCGTAAATGGCTATGACAGACGAAAAGTTGTCCTGCAACCATCTATTCAGTGCAACCTGTACATCAAAAGGCTTCCAGTTAAGCAATAAAATTCGGAATTTTCCAGTTATGGCCAGAGTCCCACTGCATTACTAATTTACTATATGTCAGTTTCCAATTAAATCCCAGTTGGTAGAAGATGAGAAAATTGTCCACAAATCATTGATGTTTACTGCTAAAAAAAAATGAATATTTATCATCAGCTATATTCCATCCATTAAAATTGCATATATATGCAAATGCAGCAGTGTTTGGTGGTCTGTTGCTGGATTATAACACCTAGCATTACCTAAACATAATTGCAGGATAAAAAACTAACCAGAAAGAGTTCCATCCCAGCAAATAAACTTAATATTCTTACTATGAAGGATGGTCTGAAGTTTAGAAGCTGAAATCCCTTCAATCTAAATATTTCACAAATAGAATATAGCAGGAACAATGATCAGAACAATTTCAAAAACAAAATAATCATATAATTCACCTCATTTCGAAACCTCTCAAGAGACCGTGTTGCCATGTAAGAGGGCTGAACCAAATTGGTCAACCCAATCTCACTCAAAGTAATGTTGTCTACAGATATAAGCTCCAAGTACATGGTTGCAATTCCATCTGCCAAGGCAATCACCAAGTCTTCCAAAATATCAACAGCATGCTTTACAAGAAGATCATAGGAACAGTAGCTCCCAGTTCTGCCACAGAATTAAATGAGCATTAATAAGAATATTGGACTCAAGTTTATCATAATTACCAGGTTCAAAAAATTAGGAAGGTTCAGGATGGGGGAGGTTTGGAAAACTTCAAGATTACAAAAAATGTTGAAAAAGTTCAGAAATATGGAACATATAAAACTATACTTAAAATTATACATATTAATGAGAAATTCAAACAATCAAAGGAAAATACATAAACATCCAAAAAAGAGATTTACACAAGTCTCAATAACATAAAACTATCCATAGTTCAGAGCTTATGCTCAGAGTTTAAATGAAATTTTAAACACTTGCAACATCAAAGCCTGCTTTAAAATCATAACTGGTGCTAGGAACGAAATCAAGGGAGAGAAGAATAATGAAAATAATCATGTCTTTTTTTCTTATAAAGGAAAGGAATATGATGTGGGCAGCTCACAGGGCTCTAAAGCAGTTTGTTCATTTTAAATTGATTTTCAGGTTCTTTGATTTTTAAGGAAGAGGTTCAGTCTAGACTCTAGACCAGTTCAACCATTCCGAAAAGGTATGGCCAAGGCCCAAACCTGAACCAATTGGACCAAACGTAGTAACTATGGTGCCTATGAGACCTACTATAACATGCATAACAGGACAGCTACTCTCATACACTGTATGTATCTTCCACCTATACTTTAGTCAGTCTATGGCCCCACCTCATGAAGCATGGATCAACTTTGCAATCCTCTAACCTCAACATTGTTCAAAGTATGCAAGTCACCAATGAGTTTAGAAACATTTGTGTCATTTTATCAATGTTGCCAGACTCGGGATAGGGAAAAACTTGGCCAGGAAAAAGTGTAATATACCTAAGGGTGGATAATATGGGGTACCTAGGGAGGTACCCAAGGGGAATATATCATGTAATGTGTACCTAAGGAGGAATAATTAATGTAATGTGGCCATAATTAATGGAATAGGCCCAATAGGCAGCTTTAAGGAAATAATAATAATAACAGCTAGTTGGCATAGACCCCTAGGAATACTCATAAAAATATATAAATACACATGAGTATCATTGTATTGAGGTATGTTGGATGTATTTGTTTGTAGCAAGCATGGCTTGTAGAGTGATTCCTTCCTTGAGGAGTATTTGATGGTGTTACCCTACCTTAAGGGTTTCTCTATATCTTGGTGTTATTCTTATGGTGAATGTCTCTTGATTATGTATGAAGTATGAGGGCTTTATATCTTTGTTGTGATTCAATTTATGGGTTAATGATCACTACAAAAATGGCCAAATGTTTCACTCTGATTGGAGAAAGACTGGGAAAAAAATCGACTAGTACAAAAATCTAAAGATATACACATTTTAACGAAAAAAATATAAGCATCGGTGGGTGCCGTAGATGTAACAATGTGACCTCCTTTCAGTATAAAACCACTCAGCAGAGAAGAAATGTGCCCAACATTGGTAAAAACAACCAAAATTGGGTTGGATGAGAGTTTAACAGTCCGTGTCAAACAAGTTTGACTTGCACAACTGAGTCATACTTGCACTCATGGTCAAACTCACATTGACTCACTCAAAATCAGTTAACAGACAAGTTTGACTCATATGAATTGGAAAAAATCATTTGCTTGGTGCTTCATTTCAAACTCAGATAATCATTGTATCCATTACCTTGCATATATACAGAGGAAAGAGAGGGTCTTTTATCATTGGACTTGTCTTCTTGGAGTGATTCGCTAGGGTTCATGAGGAAACCCTAGGAAAAGTTATACAAGGGAAGGAGATCGCCTCTCTTGGAGCTTGCTCTTGTGAGATGCTTGGGCTTGTTCTTGTGAGCAAGACATTGGAGATGACCGTTACTCATCATTCTTCTTCATTCTTGTGAAGAGATGTGGTGAAGAGGAGCGCACTAGTCTTCCTCTCTCTCGGATCTTCTTATGTACTTCATCTCTCTCTTGGAGTGGCTAGGAATTCTTGAGCTTGTTGGAGCATCTTGAAGACTAGGGTTAGGGATTCATCCCATGGAGAGTTGGAGATTAGGGTTTTAAGATGAAGGACTAAGTCGTACTTGGTAAAAAGAAGAAGAGGAGACAACTTGTCTTGGAGGACATGCTCGAGTGATTCATGCTTGTTGGATTTCCTTGGTATGTACTAAAGTTTTCTTTTTTTTCCTTGGTTAGGGTTTTGGAGAGCTAGTGGATTAAACTAGCATTGTGATAAGGCTATGGTATGTGCATGAACTTCATCTTTATGCATAGTCATGAAGTTTACAGCTTCCCAACACATGTCTAAATTGCAGATTTGATTTTCTGTCATATATATTTTTCATGGTTTCTAATTTCCATCTGTACATGTCTTGCTGGTATGACATAAGTTAAGGGTGAATATGTTAAATGATTTAACAATATACTTAAAGAATATAAGAGAAGATTTATTGTTGTTTTACAGCTGTCATAAGTAGTTTTCAGAACTGTTATATGCATAATAAGATTGCCCTAGAGGGCTGCAACTTATTTGAAGACATTGGTATCTTTAATCATGTATTGCCTAGATGATTGGGGTTGTTAAAAGTTGAAATACTGTCCATGGTTACTGCTGTTTTCTGTTGTATTTCATAACAACCCTAAAACTGAAAATTGATAGGGTTAATTCCAGGAAACCTCTAGTTAAGAAGTCATATTTCTGAACTCCAAATTGAGCGAAATTTACAAATCGTTGCATATTATACATCCCTGTCTGTGTAGCACCTATTGGACATGAGTTACAAGTATAAGACTTCTTATTTGATGTAGAAGTCCCAACAGCTGATGGCAGAGGCACAAGTGTGTATGGGTCAGCATTAACAATTTTTCTTTGGAAACTTCCTCCCACATTGTATTCAGTTTGGTTGGTGACACTTCCTTAAGAAAATGTCCCTTTTACAGCCTCAAAAGTTCAAATTTTAGAACTGTGATCAGCTTTAGACATACATTAACCTCTTTACTCGGAATCCCTAAAAGATGTTGCCAAACCCTGCTATAACTCTCAACACAAGGATGGCCACAAATATTGTATGTCATATCACGTGAGCCGCCATTAGTCTTTGCCCTACTTTAGGATGATTTGGTTGCACGTCACAGTAGCGCCTTTTTAGGATTGAATTTCCACTTCCCATCTTGCTCCAATACCTTCGGTGGGCTGGAATTGGCTACCAATCCATGCACATGCCCATTTGCTACACTAATATTCCTTGTGTTTGTTTCCCTTAATCCCCCCTTCATTGCTTTCCACCTCAATATCAGTCATTATCAGTGTCAATGCTACTGGTGTTGCCAGTGACTCATTTAAGGTATACGTGTTGGGTTTGCTTCGTTTTGAAAGGCAACCTGCAACAAGGATTTCTCGGGATTGTCATTGAATGCAATCTTGTGGGGTTTAAACTTTTTTCATGCTTGTAAAACATGGCTCTTAACAAGTTAACCCAAATCTGAAATTTCAAATTACTAACTAATTACCATTACTAATTGTGAAACTTGAAACTTTGAAAACCATGACCATTGAAGAATCAAAGCTGGAATATGAAACAGAACAAAAAATTAAGGTTGTTTCCCTTCCACCAACCATAGAAACCGGAGGAATGATGACAACAAACAATTTGCAATGGTAATCTACCTCCGAAATGCACAAATGAATAACTTCTACACTGTTTCAGTCAACTAATATGCTGCAGTTGTACACATTCAGCGCTGCCAGCAGTGTCAGCTCTTCCAAAAGGAAAATGCAGGCCCCAGCAGCACAATCTCCAACATACAATAGCAAGGGAACAGGTCCACCAATGCCCAGCAAGGTCTGGTATCATTCACAAGTATTCTCTCCCAGAAACGAAGCATAAATGAATAATGACAAATACTTGAGGTATTCACTTTCCAGCAGCACCAAGGTATTCAAATACTTGATTCTTGACGTATTCACCATCCAGCAGAAAGGTATATCATATTCTACTCACTGTCCTGTTGAGCTAGCAACAACCTCCCCTTTTTGAAAATTTTGGAAAGCCTGATCTGACAAAATTTACCCTGAAAAAGGGGACCCCTAGTTCTTTCACGACTAAGGTACTTTGATTCTCCTGCTTACTTTGTTTTAGTGCTTGATTGATCTTGCATGCTTTTCAGTTTGGATAGTAGAATATAGGTCATCCATTGTGAGAAGTCCTATCTCTTTGAAGTCCTCGTTATGTGATCAAATTTAGAAATGCCTTAAAAAAATCACTTTTCACAAGCTGAAATTTTTTGTTTGTGCAACATGTCGCATCTTTGGAACTTTTCGAATTTAATTTCTAAGGGACAAGTGAAAATCTAAGAAGAGACTCTTGATCTTGAACTAAGGTTTTATGAAAATTTGCACCACTCACCTTTTGGGAGAAGCGACCTATCACATGATAATAATAAAAAATTACTCGTGATGTCTTGTGTGAACAATTTTAAATCTCATGACAAAGGAATCCCATGACAAAGGAATCCCATGACAGAGGCATTGCTATTAGGAATGATTGGAGTTCAACTAAGCCCTTTGGAAATCATTGCAGAAATGAAGCCTCAAAGTGTGCAACGCATTGCACAAAAAGAAGTAATGCTGCAATACATCACATCCAACAATTCAAAGTTGAAGGGCTTGAGTTTAGGCTTGAAACATTTGCCTTGCACCAACAAAGTCTATATATTGCAACATTTCGTATTACCCACAATCAAATCATTGAAGAAGTGCAACAAAGGGAAGAATGACTGTAGTGGGGCAATGTTCGCAAGCTATAAATCTGTTGAAGGTGCAACATGACATCCTATAAAATCTTCTGATGTGACAATGTGCATGCCCTATGGCTTAATAAAAGTCAATTTTGTGCAATAAAGGGAAGCGATAGACAAAAGGAAAAGGGCATTGTTAGCTTTTATAGCTCGGCAGATACTTTTGCTTTTTGTGCCTGGGTGCAAAAGTGAGGAATAATGTAGTTTCAATAAAGGTCTTAAGTGACTTTATTAATGTGCTTTTGATGTGACTTTATGTTTTTAAAGTGAGTTGTACTTTATTAAAGTGACTTTCACTTTATAAAGTGACTATTTTTAGTTATTTAGGGAAAAATGACTTTTCGAATTCCAATGTAGTTTTATAAAGTTCACTTAAGTGATTTAAGTGAACTTTAGATCAAAACACCACCTTTGATCTTGTGGCTAATATTCAATCTCAGCCATAGAAGATGAAGAGTCATCGGCAGTTACACTCAGTTGAAGATAAAAAGACACAGAAACTCCATTGTTAAACACACAATCCAAGAGATTTGGAGAGAGGGCGGCACACTTTTCAAGAGGGTGATTTTGTGAGCAGGAGAGAAGCGCAGGAGCAGTAGAGGGGCTTGAATCCCAAGGCTGGTAGCACATAACTCAAGGTGCCTCGATTTCCAAGAAGGGTGGCTCGATTCCCTAGGGTGGGCACACTTTCCAGGAGGGCACGATTTCCCATGCATGTTCAGACATTAAGTGTTGACTGTACTGCTGAATGTGAAGAGGCCGTACTGCTGTAGTTGCATTGAAAGAGTGAAGAAAGTGGCTCAAGTTTCAAGGCAGCTGTGAATGTCGTACTGTAAAAGAGGTTGGGCACAGTTTTCAAGGAAAACTGCAGTAACTTGGTTTTTTGCTGTAGTGGACAGTTTTAGAAGCCTAAAGACTCAGTTTCCAAGTAACTAACTGCACAATTTTCAAGGTGATAATTTTGGCCCAGTTTTATGGTACATTTCAGCATTCTACTGTGCATTAATGACTATACTAGACTGCTGTTGTAACATTTCTGAGTTTGACTGCTACATAATGGTTAATCCCTCTTGAATGGGTCAAGTTTGACCAACATTTTGTGTCGGAAATACATTTGCAGTCTGTTGTTCATGATGTTTTTCTGCTGCAAATTGACTTTCTAAACAGTATATCAGCCTTTTGACTGGTCTTAAGTGTTGTGTAATATATATATATATTCTCTCAGTTAAGGACTGATATTATAGGTTTAAGAAGTATTTCACGTAAGCTCTAAGTGACTGGGAAGAACTTTCTCATATTTATTAACATGGTATCAGAGCTAGGCTCTGATGTTTAGTGGGCAGCAGTGTTGTAGTGGTCTTGGCAGATTTATTTTTTGCTGGATTTTAATATCTTGTTGACAGGTGTTGGGCAGAAAGGGACAGTTTGTGGTCTATTGTTTTTTTTGACAGCAGAGATGGCTGTTTGCATCAGATAAATCAGTTGGATGGTATGTCCAACTAATTGCAGTGGAAAGTCAAAATGACTGTTGTTCTCAAGGAAAGCAGACAATGGACTATGGTTAGCACTGTGGTAACTCCTCTCGAATATAATCCGATTGCTCTGGAAATGCATGAAGTGAAAGAGGCCAGAGAACAGATGTTATATAAAAAATATATAACATAATGAGATATATAAACATATATAAATATTAAATATCAATATTAATTATTAATATTAATAATTAATATATAGGAAATGATTAATTAAATTAATTAATTAGAAAATAGAAAGAGATGTACCCTTTCAGTTGAAAAGGCGCAATAAGGCTTATATAAAGCCCTACCAATGTAATTGTAAAATCATCATTCATATTCATATTTACTCTTAGATAATTATCCAGCATGGAACTATTTTCTATTGGACCATTCATAGCTTTCGAGAATATCCGCATACGGATATTACATTGGTATCAGAGCGATCCGACCCTTGGCCATTATTTACACATTGTGTAATTTGGTTTTTAACCATTATCCCAGGGTTTCCCTGAAATTGTGGTCTTTGACCAAGAAAGAAAAAGAAAGAGAAAGTTAAAAAAAAGGAGGAATTAAAAAAAGAAAAAGAAAAAAGAAAAAAAGAAAAAGAAAAAAGAAAAGAAACCGACACATAGTTTAACCCAACATATTACACGGAAGTAACATAAATACGGAGAAGTAAATAAACAAAGGATTAAAAAAAAAGAGATATAAAAGTGAGTTTCTAATAAAAGAGAGTGATTATTCATATATTATAAGAGGAGTAGTTTTAATAAGTAGTTTACTACTTTATTAGTGTTATTTCGTTAAAAGAGTTAGATAAAAAGGGGCTCTTTGTATAAAAGAGAAGGGTATAAAGCGAGATTTGAACTCGGATGGGAAGGGTAATAATCATTCCTCCCAACCACCCAATCGACACATAATCCACAAAGAAGTTTTAAGAAGAAAAGAAGACAAAAATCAAAGAAGAAATTAAGCCAAGGAAGACAATCTATCGTAAAAAAAAAATCTAAAGACCAAATTGTCGATGAAGAAGCATAACCAAAGGAAAATCTAACCTTTTCATAAGAATACAAGTCCATTAGTAACCGTGGATTATGGTTCATATACTCGGATAAAAAAAATAGAAGATGAATTAGTTTGTTGTCAAAATGAAAATATAATATTACAAATGATAATCGGCTTACAGAATCTTCAAAAGGAATTTAAAGACGAGATATTCGGACCAAAAAAACAAATGGAAGATTTGTTCACGTAAATTGAGGAATTTAAGCATCTCAATCAGAAATCACAAAACCAAGGTATGAAGAAGGAAGTTGACAACAGTAAGGCAAAAGAAGAACTGACACATTTGAACGCACTCTTGAACGACAATGATGAAGAAATTGTGAAAGTCCAGATAAAGTTGGAAAGTCAAGAATCCAAGATATGCCGACATCAGCAACAGGTGAAAGGACTCCAACAGAAATACGACGACATTAGAAAGGCACACAAGTTGGAAATTACAAAAAGTAATAATACATTAACAAACAAGACTGAAGAAGTATTTTGACTAAAGAATCATAACAAGACGTTAGTTACAAAGATCAAGAAGTTAAAAAGAATTCAAAAGTCAGAACAAGTTAATGAAGACCTTGAAAGAAAAATTATAGAGAAGCAAGAAGAAAATCATCCCCTGAGAAATCTTAATCAAGAACTAGAAGAGCAAATCAAAGAGTTAAAAGATGACAAAAAGTCGTGAGTAGAAAGGTTCGAAAAGATTTTGAGTAATAACGCTCTATTAGAGAACAAGTTAGAGCAAATCCAGAAGGAAGCTTTCAGACTCTCAAGAAAACAAATTCAAGTTAAGGAACAAGAAGTCGCTCCCGTAAAACAACAAAAACTCCTTATCGACAACCAAACAATTTCAACCTACGACAGGGTCAAAATGAACATAAACAGAGGAGTTACGATTTCAGAAGAGAAAGAACACAAAATGAATAAGCTAAACAAAAAACGAGAAATTCCATCCAACAAAGCAATCAACAAACAACTCCAATGAAGATAGATCTCAATGGACAACCTCACAAAAAATGCGTCAATTTTTCTTGGGAATTCATAACTCAAATCATTTTGTTTCGGCGTGTGTTGCAGACTGCAGTTACTAACACAAAGATCGAGAAGATGTCATTACAAACAAAAAATCAGACGTAAGCCTTCTCTTCAATAAAGCTTTCAGGACAAAGCTCCACTTAAGGGGAAGGCAATGTTATATAAAAAATATATAACATAATGAGATATGTAAACATATATAAATATTAAATATCAATATTAATAAATAAGAAATAAGAAATGATTAATAAAATTAATTAATTAGAAAAGAGAAAAAGATGTACCCTTTCATTTGAAAAGGCACGATAAGGCTTATATAAAGCCCTACCAATGTAATTGTAAAATCAACATTCATATTCATATTTACTCTTATATAATCATCCAACATGGAACTATTTTCTATTGGACTATTCAATTGAGACAACTTTTGAGAATATCCGGATACGGATGTTTCTTTTGACAGCAGAGATGGTTGTTTGCATCAGCTATGAGGATCGGTTGGATGGTATGTCCAACTACTTGCAATGGAAAGTCAGAATGATTGTTGTTCTCAAGGAAAGCAAACTATGGACTATGGTTAGCACCATGGTAACTCCTACCGAATCTAATCCTATTGCTATGGACATGCATGAAGTGAAAGAGGGCAGAGCACAGAGGATGATTCCAGATGGTACAAGGGACCACCTTATCCCACTTATGGCTAAGAAGAAGATTGCTCATGATATGTGGGGTACACTAAAAGGCTTGTATGATGCTAAGAATGAGAACCGGAAGATGGCTCTCAAAGACAAATTGCTAGAAACCAAGATGGCCAAGGGTGAGGGTGTACTATCCTATCTTACCCTGGTGGCCCAGGTAAAAGATGAGTTGGCTACAATTGGAGAAGTCATTTCTGATTATAGGTTGGTGAGGATAGCCTTGGTGAGGAGAGCTCTTGCATGAAGAAACAAATTGATATGTTGACTCAACTCCTTAAAAAGCACATCTCTCTTCTTGAAGGCGCAAAGAAGGAGAGTGCATCAAATTTTGAAAACAAGGAGAGAGTTCATGCACTGGTAGCAAGCATTGTAAGATCTTCTTCCTTTATCATTGATTCTGGAGCTTCGAGACACAAGGTTTCGACAAGGGAGGCCTTCTCCTCTCTTGATGATTCGAATGGTCCAAAAATTGTTTTGGGAGATGATTCGAATGGTCCAAAAATTGTTTTGGGAGATGATTCTGAAAGTGAAAGTACAGGGAAGGGTAGAATAGATCTTGACCATGGTTCCTTCAATAATGTTTTGTATGTCTCAGGTCTTGTTGCTAATCTCTTGTCAATTTATCAGATGACCCACACTGGGTCTCCTAAGAAGGTTGTATTCACTCCCAATGATGTTTAAATCACTGAAATTTCGAATGGTAGAGTCATAAAAGAAGGTTTTGTTGATCATAACTCGAAAGTGTACAAGTTCTCACACTTCATGCCCCTTTGCTCTCCTCACCCATGCTAATGAAGCTAGCAAGCTATGGCATGAAAAGTTTGGCCATCTAAATTACAAGTACCTATATGATTTGTGTGACAAAGAAATGGTCATAGGGTTTCCCAAAATCAAGTTTTCTAAAGGTGTTTGTCAAGGATGCATTCTAGGAAAACACCAAGAGCACAAGTATGAGAGAGTCAGTCATGAGCTTATTCACGGTGACATTGTTGGTCCTTTCCCTCATATGTCAATGAGTTAAGCCAAATATATCCTAACCTTCATTGATGACTTTTCCAGATACTGTTGGGTCTTTTTCCTCAAGTACAAGTCAAAAGTTTTTGACCTCTTCAAAGGTTTTAAAGCCTTGGTTGAGAGCCAGTCTAGAAGAAAAGTCAAAGTACTTAGATCTGATAATGGTGGTGAATATGTCAAATCTGAGTTTATTCAATATTGTGAAGATGCAGGATTCCAGAGGTACACTCTATTCCTTACACGCCTTAGCAAAATGGTGTTGTTGAGAGGAAGAATAGATCACTCAAGGAGATGGCCACTTGCATGATGGAGTCTAAAGTGTTTCCACCAAAGTTTTGGGCTGAAGCAATCAACTGTGCATCCTATATCCAGAATAGGGTACCTCACAAATATCTTGATGGAATCAGTCCTTTCGAAGCTTGGAGTGGACACAAGCTTGATGTGTCTCATTTCAGGATTTTTGGCTCTAAAACTTAGGCTAGAATTCCACCAAAAAAAACGAAGGCTTTGGAACCCCAAAGTCAAGAGTGCATATTTGTTGGGTATTCAGAAGATTGAAAAGGTTATAAGCTGATGAACATGAGCACTCAAAAATCCTTCATTGAAAGGAGTGCTCAGTTTGAAGAAGAGCCCATGCGAGCAGCAAAAAATGGAGAATCCTCTTCACTACCTCCACCTCTGGTTGTAAGTGAAGACTCTAATAAGATTTATGATTCTGATATGTCTAATAATGAAGATTTAATTGCAGATCCTAACACTCCTACAAGACCAAAGTGGACAGCAAAGACCATTCAAGCAGCTGGGGAACTAGCTGGGAATCCTAGTGATCCTAGAAGAACTAGATCTAAATTCAAGAGTGCCCTTTCTGTCAAGGACCCATGCTTTGCTGAGAAGTGTTATTTGATGGTTGAATCAGATCCACAAACATGTGAAGACGCATCAGAAGATCCAAGATGGAAAACAACCATGAAAAAAGAATACCATTCGCTCTTGAAGAATGAAACAAGGGTACTGGTCAATCTTCCACCAGGGAGAAAGCTAGTCAAGTGTAAATGGGTATTTAAGACAAAGTTTGTTGTTGATGGCTCTCCTCTAAAGTATAAGGCAAGGTTAGTGTCCAAGGGCTTCTCCCAATTCCAAGGCATTGACTACAATGAGACCTTTGCACCAGTGGCAAAAATGGACTCCATAAGACTAGTTTTGGCCATTGCAGCTTCCAAGTAATGGGAGGTACATCACATGGATGTGAAGAGTTCCTTTCTACATGGAGATCTCAAAGAATAAATATATATGCAGCATCCAGAGGTTTTGTTACTAATCCATCTCTTGTGTGCAGGTTGAAGAAATCACTATATGGGTTAAAACAAGCTCCCAGAGCTTGGTATGCCAAGATTGATGGCTTTCTGCTATCACTGAACTTTAGTAGATGCAATTCTGATCCAAATGTCTATTTGAAGTTGATCCATGGTTCAATCATAATTATTGTTTTGTATTTGGATGACCTTCTGATCACAAGAAGTTCCATGAAATAAATTGCCTCCTTGAAGGATGCATTGAACCATGCCTTCTCCATGACTAATTTGGGACTGTTAGGCAATTTTTTAGGGATTGAGGTTTCTCAATCAGATCTTGGAATCAAAGTACATCAGTCCAATTATGCTTCAGACCTGCTAATCAAGTTCAACATGAAGGATTGCAAGCCAATCAAGACTCCTTTCCTTGCAGGAGTTAAGCTTGAACAAGAAAATTCAATTCCTTTGGTAAACAACACACTATATAGGCAACTAGTTGGTTATCTGCTCTATTTGACTCACACACAACCTGATATTTTTTATGCAGTGAGTGTGGCATCTAGACACGTGGATCAGCGACATGACATCCATTGGAGGGAAACAAAGAGAATCTTGCACTTTGTGCAAGGAACAAAGACTCATAGGATTCACTATATTGCAAAATCTGACCTAGAGTTAGATGTTTTACTAACTCTAATTGTGCAGGTGATAACACTGATAGAAAATCAACTTCTGAATATGTGTTTATGCTTGCAGATGGACCAATCAGTTGGTCAAGTAAAAAGCAAAGTGCCATTGCACTTTCTTCTACAGAGGAAGAATATAGAGGAGTTGTGAATGCAGATGCTCAATGTTTGTGGTTGCATGGAATACTTGGAGAGTTTGGGATCGAATCTGACACTTCCACAATCATTTATTGTGACAACCAAAGTACTATTCGAATCTCAACAGACCCAGTACAGAGGCAGCGAACCAAACACATAGAGATCCATATGCACTACATCACAAGCCTTGTGCATGATGCGATCATTGCTCTGCACTACTACGCATCATTTGAGCAAATGCATACATCTTCACCAAAGAATTCTATGAGAAGACCTTCAAAAATCTCAAAACACTGTTTGGGATAGCTGATCATATGGTGAAGACTGATTGAAGACAAGATTTCACAAAATTTGGTTCATGTCCATGTTTAAGGGATGATTTTCCCTTTTGTGGTTTTGCCTCTTTCCTTGTTTTGTATGGACAGGCAATATGTAAAGGATGACTAAGCCTTGTTGCTAGGCCCTATATCTCTGATTTATTTCTGATATTTCACATAAGTCAGACTTAAGAGAGGGTGTTAGAATAACCAAAAACCCATTCCCATACTTAGGATAAAATTAATTAATCTTTTTTATTAATTTCCGCTGGCATCCACTGGCAACATTTGGTCAAAACTTGCTTAAACTGCCTCCAAGAGCACCTTCATATGATTCTGGATAAGATTTTGACAACTCAGCAGACTGCCCAGTTTAGTAAGTGCACATTCCTGCCTTATTATGAGTTTGACAGCTTTTAAGCAGCTTTTAAGGAAAAAGGTGAAAGCTAGTCACATGGCAACTGCCTTGTTTTTTTAACAACTCATACCCCATCTTTTTCTCTCCTGGAGGCATGAGTATATTCACTTTCCATCACTTATCAACTGATACACTTCATTCAGCTAATTCATGACCTCCTTAACTAGTTTGGAAAGTGTTTTATCCACCTAAGGGGGGATTTTTTACTTTAGTAAGCCTGCTTTTGTGAGGATTCAACTTTTCTCCTTAGGCATTCAAATATCTGATGTAATTATATATTTGGACAGCCTATTACTTTATAAGGTTGGCTGATGTAAACTTATGCAATGCAAGTTTGTGTTATGCACCAATTTTAGTGTCCAATTTGAGTGGATTTATGCATGTTTTTCAAGCAATTTTGTGAGTTCAATTGATCTAAGCTTGGGATTAATTTTCACGGGCACCGAGTACTTCCCTCGCTAAGGAGTGTTAGCTTTTATAGCTCGGGAGGTACTTTTGCACTTTGTGCCTGGGTGCAAAAGTGAGGAATAATGTAGTTTCAATAAAGGTGACTTTATTAATGTATTTTTGATGTGACTTTATGTTTTTAAAGTGAGTTGTACTTTATTAAAGTGACTTTCACTTTATAAAGTGACTCTTTTTAGTTATTTAGGGAAAAGTGACTATTCAAATTCCAATATAGTTTTATAAAGTTCACTTAAGTGATTTAAGTGAACTTTAGATTAAAACACCACCATTGATTTTGTGGCTAAGATTCAATCTCAGACATAGAAGATGAAGAGTCACCAGCAGTTACTCTAAGTTGATGATAAAAAGACATAGAGACTCCATTGTTAAACACACAATCCAAGAGATTTGGAGAGAGGGTGGCACACTTTTCAAGAGGGCGATTTTGTGAGCAAGAGAGAAGGGCAGCAGCAGTAGAGGGCCTCGAATCCCAAGGATGGTAGCACATATCCCAAGGTGGCTCAATTTCCAAGAAGGGTGGCTCGATTCCCTAGGGTGGGTGCACTTTCCAGGACGGCACAATTTCCCATGCAGGTTCAGATTTTAAGTGTTGATTGTACTGCTGAATGTGAAGAGGCCATACTGCTGTATCTGCACTAAAACAGTGGAGAAAGTGGCTCAAGTTTCAAGGCAGCTGTGAAGGCTGTACTGTAGAAGAGGCTGGGCACAGTTTTCAAGGAAAAGAGCTGTAACTTGGTTTTTTGCTGTAGTGGACAGTTTTGGAAGTCTGAAGACTCAGTTCCAAAGTAACTAACTGCACAGTTTTCAAGGTGATAATTTTTGCCCGGTTTTATGGTACATTTCAGCATTGTACTGTGCATTAATGACTGTACTAGACTGCTGTTGTAACATTTCTGAGTTTGAGTGCTACATAATGGTTAATTTCTCTTGAATGGGTCAAGTTTGACCAACATTTTGTGTGTCTGAAATACATTTACCATCTGTTGTTCATGATGTTTTCCCGCTGCAAATTGACTTTCTAAACAGTATACCAGCATTTTGACTGGCGTTATGTGTTGTGTAATATATATATATATAACCTTATTGTCTCAGTTAAGGACTGATATCATAGGTTTAAGAAGTGTTTGACACTAAGTGACTGGGCAGAACTTTCTCATATTTTTTTAACAGGCATAAGGTGCTAATTTTTTAATTATCACTCACTAATAGAAAATTATAAAACCCAACTGGCCCATTACCATTGGCACTTCTGTCTCTTTGGTCAAAAGGAAAAGCTCAATTTTGCCATCAAGAATAAACCACTTGGAGAAAGGAACAACCCCCAATGAAGACCCACTATTTGCCAATAGGACCACAATATGGCTCATAGGAGGACCAAAACAGAAGGACAAAAAAATCCACAAATTGTCGTCATTGGATGAAGATGAAGTAATTAGTGCAAGGGTGCATTATGGGGACACAGACAGCAACACAATAGAAGAACCACTTATAAATGGGGTGAGATATATCAGATTTTCAAGCATGAACATTATCCATTCATCCCGAGAGAAGATATGAAGGACCTGGGAATCTATCATAACATAAGAAGGTCGGGTCTCCACAAAGTGGTGGCCAGACCAACTATTTTTTCATTTATTGAGATTATTCCATGGCTACTTCCTTGATTTGACATGTAGGACAGCGTAATCAAGAGTGTAGACAACAGGGCCATTGCATCCTTTTAACCTTCTGCTCTGGATGGGTAATACAAATTCCTAATTCTCGTTGTTCATCTAACAGAGGAATAGATAACAACCATAGAACAGGACTATCACATGATTTTGAGAAAGTGGTGGGTAAAAGGAAAGAGGTTTAAATAAAGGGACACTGGTCTATACCCCACAGAATATCTAAGACCTCCTTACAAAATGGTGGCAGCATTGCTTGCAAGATTCTATGGAGAAAAGATATACGGAGCCATTCTCTCTGGCAACTTGAAACAAGCTATTTCGTTTGCAAGGGATACTGCCCTTGGACAGACCTCAGGATTTTATGTCTTCATATCTCTTATAGGTTGTATGTGCCAAAAACATTTTCCCAAGAATGGGATGAAAGTCGCTCCCAACTAATCTGCCAATTCATGTTTATTGCAAAGTATTGTGGGAGCTAAGTACGCTAGTAGCTACATGGAATTCTGTGTAGAGTTCATAAGGCTATTGTACACAACCATCCACAGAGAACCAACCAAATGTATGTTTGACAAAGCACTAGAAGCATCGACTATGCTTGGAGATTGGTATGTGTTATCACCAACCTTGTAGTTGCCTATGTATGATAGATCTAGGATGGATGATAGAGGAGCAAGCAACTATGTAATATCCCAAATACTGATATTCTCTAATTCTATGCAAAATTACTGAAATAGCCGGGCATGCAAACTGCCATGCAAAATTGCCCTATATTATAGTTGAATTTAGGGTTAGGGTTTGCAGGATAGAATGTAACACTTACCACTGATAAGCCGGCTGAAATGCTCCTAAGAGAATATGCATGCATCAAGAGCCAATCTGGTGATGAACTGGTGCTCCCTGCCTCCGGTGATACCCCAGTAGCATGAACCCAAAATCAGCTAAGGGTGACATTTTCAGTGAAGGAGGTGTCTGTTGCAGTTGAGACTTTGCAAGAGTGGTAGTCTTCCCGTGCCGGAGAGGATGCCTAACACATGCAAAAGTTCTAAGATCCCTAAGCAGGCTAGCGAATTGATATGGAGGTTTAGCTGCTCACGCCCCTCTGATTCCCAAATTGCTGAGAACTGCTTCGGATGAGCAAGACAGGATCTGGTAGTCACCGGGTACTGGAGGATGATACCAATGATGAGAATGGTGCTAGTATTTCGAAGATAAACGGATATCTGAGGACCCAGTAAATGATTTGGGGTTTTCCAGCTAAAAACCCCCTACGGCTGCACACGTGTCCCTGCAAACAATCTCTGATGAATACTGGATAACTGTAACTAGATGAATAAGTTGAAGAGCGGATGGTGAACCTGGATGGCTTACCCTGGATGAGACTAGGGCGGATATCTCACTACCGAAACCTTGTTCGCTAAAGACACCGTCTTCAACCCCAACTGTTGTGGCCGCACGCTGTGCTGCTACTCAAGAGCTCCAAAATCAATAATAATCATAAGTAACCTTCTTTGGTCTCATTACCCTCTTAAATAGAATCTCATAAACTTTTAGGGTTTGCATGTCACTTTTAGGGTTTCCGCTTTACTTTTGCATGCATGCAATTATATTTTAATGTTGACTTTTAAGCCTAAAGAAACAAGGATTCCTCCATCTAACTAATGATTTGACGCTGAAGGAATGTCCTATAGCGCTCTAAGTATCAAATCCATTCAGTCAATTCCCTCTTATGCAGTACCCGCTCGAACCTAAGGGAATTAAATAGGTTAGCGAGTGTTTGGTATCCTTAATTAGAGAGGGGGCATTACAGTCCTCCCCACTTGAAATTGCTTGTCCTCAAGCAACTGCAAACTAGGATGCTGTAATACCAGATACTCTCGAATCACCCTGTTTCAGAGCTTCCTTTCTCGTACTTGTAGAATTTGCTCTGGAATTAGTACCAATAGCCCTTCATCATCTAGAAAAGGTAATTCTCTGGATGGAGCAATGTGTTGTCCTAATGTTTTCTTGAGACTGGACACATGGAATACATTGTGAATCTTGCTTTCTTACGGCAATTCTAGCTCATAAGCCACCTCTCCAACCTTCTGAATTACCTTGTAAGGACCATAGAAGCGAGGTTTTAGTTTCTCCGCTCCTTTCTGTTTGAGGGAAGATTGTATGTATGGTTGTAACCGCAAATATACCAGATCTCCTACCTCGAAGCTCCTCTCAACCCTATGTCTGTCTGCGTAAAGTTTCTGTTGATTTTGTGCTGCCTATAAGTTTTCTTTTAGGATTTTGAGAATATCCTAACTGTCCTGTATCCAATCTTTGGCCTTGGGTGCTCTGTTGTCTCCAAAGGCTAGATATGTGAAGCTTAGTGCCTCATAGCCATATAATGCTTTAAAAGGTGTCATCTTGATGGACATGTGGTAGGTGGTATTGTAACAATATTCCCCTAAGTGTAGCCACTTAATCCATGTCCTATGTTGGCTTGCTACATAATTGCGCAAATACCCTTCAACCCACTTGTTGACAATCTCGTTCTGTCCGTCGCTTTGTGGGTGATAGCTCATACTGGTAGCGAGTTCTGTCCCTACCAATCTAAATAACTCCTACCAGAAGGCACTGGTGAATTTACTGTCCCGATCACTGACTATGGTTTTGGGTAACTCGTGTAGTCTGAAAATTTCTCTGAAAAATAACTCGACCACCTAGCCTACGGAGTAATTGGATGATATAGCAAAGAAATGGGCGAATTTGGTCAGTCGATCAACCACGACATATAAGCAATCTCGCCCTTGGACCTTGGGCAACCCTGTAATGAAGTGCATGGAAATACTTTCCCACTTCTGTTCCGGAATTGGTAGTGACTAAAGTAACCCTGCTGGATGGATGTGCTCGACCTTGTTTTGTTGACAAATGTTGCATTCACTCGCGTGCTGCATAACCTCCCCCTTGAGACCCTTCCATGAGAACCTCTCTCGGATCTGCCTGTAGGTCTTCAAGAAACCCTGATGTCCTGATAGTGGAAAGTCATGTGACGCCTGTATGATTTTCTTTCTTAAAGTTGATTCTGGGACGAAGTATATCCTGCTCTTGTAATAGATGATGTCATCGATAATTCTGTACCTGTCATCCTGAACCTACCCATCCAATAATTCGCAAGCGAATTTATTTTTGGAGTATTCTACTAAGAGAAGAGCCCTCCAATTTGTAGATATACTCATGAGGGATAATGAAGCAGGTCCTCTGGATAATGCATCAGCTACTATATTGTTCTTACCCTTCACATACTCTATCTCGAAATCGTAGGCTTACACTTTGCTGACCTATTTCTGTTGGCGCTCATTCAGCTCCTTCTGCTCCAAGAAGTACTTGAGGCTGTTATGATCTGTCTTGATTTTGAACTTGCTTCCCACCAGGTACTGTCTGAATTTAGTGAGAGCATGTAAGATGGCTAACATCTCCTTGTCATATATCAAGTAGTGGTGCTCATAGTTCTTTAGTTTCCAGCTCTCAAATGCAATGGGGTGATGGTTTTGCATCAATACTGCTCCTAGCCCTTTCCCTAAGGAATCACATTCTACTACAAATGGCTGTGAAAAGTCTGGTAATGCTAAAACCGAGCGAGAACTCATGATGACTTTCATCTCCTCAAAAGTTTTCTATGCTAGTTCTGTCCAGGTGAAGGCTCCCTTCTTTGTGAGATCTGTGAGGGGTGCGGCAAATTGGGAGAACCCCTTAACATACCTCCGGTAATATATGCAAAGGCCTAAGAAGCCCCTCAATTCTGTGACTGTTTTTGGCGTGGGCCAATCCCTGATAGCTCGGATTTTCTCCATATCAATCTGTACCCCTTCTACACTGATTATGTGCCCTAGATATAGCATTTCCTTCATGCCAATTTCACATTTGGACATCTTCGCGTAAAGCAACTGTTCTTTGTAATGTCCTCTTCCTTTTAGGCCCTGAGGCCCATACCGCTAACCTATGTGATTCCGATGGGTTCGAGCGATTACTGATAGCTAGGGAATCAGATCAGGACTGATGCCAT
>LPNX011098900.1:247870-276060 GCA_001517045.1 Pseudotsuga menziesii
AAAAAATTCCTAGCCAAGAGTATAGTTCCACAAGAGCCTTCAGACACTTGGGAAGGTGAATAGGTATTGCAGCATCCCAGTTTGAAGTTGCTTGAGGACAAGCAATCTCGAGCGGGGAGGACTGTAATGTCCTCTTCCTTTTAGGCCCTGAGGCCCATACCGCTAACCTTATGTGATTCCGATGGGTTCGAGCGGTTACTGACAGCTAGGGAATCAGATCAGGACTGATGCCATCCATAGAAGATCTACGGCATCCTCACTTGGTCAAGAAGGGCCACCTGGGCCAAAGGCCACCTTCATGCATGACCATGCTCTTTGCATGACCATGCTCTTTTCCATGTTCCATGCATGACCATGCTCTTTGCATGCAAGTCAACGGCAAATTAGAAGATAAAGTGACCTAATTAGGTCAAAGATTAGGTTTTGCGCAGTTGAACTTTATAAATAGAGGGTAAAGCAAGAGGAGACCTCACTTATGATTATTGATTATTTTGGGATCACTTGGATAGCAACACAGCAGTTGGGGTTGGAGACGGAGTCTTCAGCTAACAGGATTTCGGCAGTGAAACATCTGTCCTAGTCTTATTCCGGGTAAGCCATACTGGTTCACCACTTGTTCTTCATTTCATTCATCAGTTATATCGCACATGGTAGAGATTGTTGCAGAGGCACGGTGCAGCCGTAAGAGGGGGTTTTCCACCAGAAAGCCCTAATCAGCTATTGGGCCTTCAGATCTCAGTTTCCTTCCGAAACTCGGGGCATCATTCTCACCAGCAGCTTCATACTCCGGTACCCAGTGACTATCAGCTCCATCTGAGCTCATCCGAAGGAGTTATCAGCATTTCCAGACCACCAGGGGCGTGAGCAGCTGCCTCAGAGAACCAAAACGTTTTCATACTTAGAGGGTTCAGAACTGCAGTATATTCTAGCCAATCTCTCCGGCACAACAAGGCTATCAGCCCTGCAAATCGGCGGATCCATCGGGCACCTCCTTCCTTGAGGGCGTCACCTTTTTTCTCTGATTGGGCATCTTATTGCTGGAGCATTCACCGGAGACAACAGAGATCAGTTCCTCTCCAATCTAGATCTTAGTACTTGCAGACTTTATCTGCAGCAGTTCAGCCAGTTATCAGTGGTAAGTGTGCATTCTGTCTCACAAAACCTAACCCTAATTTTTCCAATAAAATAGGGATTTTTGCCTGGCAGTTTGTAAGCCCAGTTGTATCCGCATAATTGTTTAGAAATAGAAAATATCGGGATTTGGGATATTTCATTCTTCTAGAATGCTCGTCCAAATGTTTCAGATGTTTCAAATGTTCCTCCCATGTTTTGCTGTAAATCAAGATGTCATCAAAGAATACTAGCAAAAACTTACATAACTGAGCTCTAAAAGTATGGTTCATGCATGACTGAAAAGTGGTTGGAGAATTGGTAAGTCCAAAAGGCATGACCAAAAATTCATAGTGACCATAGTGACAACGGAAAGCTGTTTTAGAAATGTCTTAATCCCTTACTCGGATCTGATGGTACCCTGAGCAAAGATCAATCTTTGAAAAGTATTTGGCACCCCGCAGCTCGTCCATGAGTTCATCAATCCTAGGGATGGGATACCAGTTTTTAATGGTCTTTTTGTTGAGTGCTCTGTAATCGATGCACATTCGCAGTGTGTCGAATGTATCCAAGCTCCAGTAATTCCTTGATCGTCTTCTCGATCTCGTCCTTATATCTTTTGGGATGCCGATAAGGAGTGGTGATGACTGCATGTGTCCACTCCTCTAGCTCATTGATGTGCTCAAAGCCCATGTCTGGCGGTCTGCCTGCTGGAAGGTCCCAAAATACCTTTTCGTGTTTCTGTAATAAAGCCTAAATATCATCTAGGTGTTGTGTGTTGTTCTCTGGAGGTTTCCTAAAGGTGACAAAACATTCTGCAGCCCATTCTATGTCATCCTGTCTAAGTATTGCCTCCATTCTCTGTGAAGAGACTGGTTTTGGGGAATATGTGTTCATGCCCCTCAAAACTACCCGTTTTCCATATGGCCCCTGGAATTCCATTTCCATTGCTCGGTAGTCTGTAGTATATTTCCCTATTGAATAAATCCATTGAATTCCTAATACTACATGTGTATCTGCCACATCTACTACATAGAATGAATCTATCATCTGATAGTTGCCTAATGTGACATTCAGTTTTGGAATCCAATAGTTGCACTCCATGCTAGAGTTTCCGGCTACAGCTACAGTAAATTCCTCGAACTTCTCTGTCAAAATACCCCTCTTGGCTACCCAAGCGGAATCAATGAAATTGTGGGCTGCTCCCCCATCAATCAATACTCCCACTCTGTGGCCCTGTACTACCCCTCTGACTCTGAGAGTATGGAATCTAGGTATTCCAAATAACGTAGCAATAACTCCCTCTGGTGTATCACCCTCGAGTGACTCTTCCTCTGCTGCCCGTAATTCTTCTGTCGCCTTCTGCTCATAGTCCTCCCCATCACTGTCTGAATATACTTCGATGTCGTGAGCCTTGGCCTTTCCTGCGCACCTGTGTCCTAGAACCCATGGTTCCTGACAAGTAAAACATAATTTCTTCACCTCAAGTCTTTCATAATGTCCTCGTCTAACCATGTTTTCTTTGGAAAATCCTGCTGGAAATGTTTCTTGTCCTTGTCCCTAACTGGAAAGTTGGTTTTGAGAGGGAACCTGTTCTACAGGACTGAGTCTTGAAGATATCTGACTCAGCTAATGGCATCCTGTAGAGTGGGGGATTTGTAGGCTTTCACCCATCCTCGTAGTGGCTCTGTTAGGGCCTCAATAAACAACATCGTCAACCTGCTCTCTGACACATCTGTTACCATGACTGCTATCCTCTAGAATTCTAAGATGAAAGCCTCGGCACTACCTATTTGTTTGAGTTGAGCCAACTCTCTGAAATGTATCTCTGGATCTTTCTTGTTGAACCACTCCATGAGTTTCTGAGTGAACTCACTATAGGAATGGATGGTGTTGTGACCCAACGTCACTAATCCGTGGTACCACCACTCATGAGCCTCTCCGTCCAGGCAGAGTGTAGCCAATTTAATGGCATCTGTCTCTGTCATGGGATTGAGCTAGAAATAGGTATCCAACTTTTGAACCCATATCCTCCCTGAACCTCCGTGAGTCCCATCAAAGTTTGGGATGGTCAACCTACCCAAGGTTTTC
The DNA here is from genome assembly GCA_001517045.1 of Pseudotsuga menziesii. NCBI lineage: Eukaryota > Viridiplantae > Streptophyta > Pinopsida > Pinales > Pinaceae > Pseudotsuga > Pseudotsuga menziesii. Next base: position 251,072 of record LPNX011098900.1, read on the forward strand.
TGCAACTCATAGTTATGATTGAATCCCTTGTTGAAATTCCTGGGCCTGTTCCTACTCTTCATGTTGCAAAAATTCGAAAAAGACATGGCTGCATGACACTCATCCCCTAAGTCGATGTATTCCTGCAAATAAGCCCCAAAGGGTTCGCTAGGTTCTACCTGCATGACTGGACCTCCTACTGCATCTGCCAAGAAGTGAGGCATAGTAGGCCTGTTGGAAGGTCTGTTATATATGTGGGGTGTACTCTGTATTTTGGTGTATGCAACCTTCCCACTACTGCTTGTAGACCCTCTATCTACCTGTGAGGGAGGTGTACTTTTGTTACTTCGTTATGGTTTCACCGATAATATGTTGATTTCATTAAGTACATCTTTTTGCCCTTTAGCTAAGTCTTGCAATGCAGATACTAGGTTGCGAAACTCCATCCTGTCCTCATCTTCTCCCGTTCCTTTTCCCCTGTCAGAGTGTATACTTGTTGGGTCCATGTCTGAGTTGGTATCTTCTAGTTGGATATCCTCAAAGTCCTCCATGTACCTACTCCTTTTCCTATAAGTTACAAAAGTGTCCTCTTCTGTATTCATCTACTTCTCATGTTCAAGCCCACAGCTGGCAAGAAACATGCCCTGATACCACTGTAATATCCCAAATACTGGTATTCTCTAATTCTATGCAAACTTACTGAAATAGACGGGCATGCAAACTGCCATGCAAATACCACTGTAATATCCCAAATACTGGTATTCTCTAATTCTATGCAAACTTACTGAAATAGACGGGCATGCAAACTGCCATGCAAAATTGCCCTATATTATAGCTGAATTTAGGGTTAGGGTTTGTAGGATAGAATGTAACACTTACCACTGATAAGCCGGCTGAAATGCTCCTGAGAGAATATGCATGCATCAAGAGCCGATCTGGTGATGAACTGGTGCTCCCTGCCTCTGGTGATACCCTAGCAGCATGAACCCAAAATCAGCTAAGCATGACGTTTTCAATGAAGGAGGTGTTTGTTGCAGCTGAGACTTTGCAGGAGTGGTAGTCTTCCTGTGCCGGAGAGGATGCCTAACACATTCAAAAGTTCTGAGATCCCTAAGCAGGCTAGCGAATTGATATGGAGGTTTAGCTGCTCACGCCCCCCTGATTCCCAAATTGCTGAGAACTGCTCCAGATGAGCAAGACAGGATCTGATAATCACCGGGTACTGGAGGATGATACCGATGATGAGAATGGTGCTATTATTTCGAAGATAAACGGAGATCTGAGGACCCAGTAAATGATTTGGGGTTTTCCAGCTAAAAACCCCCTACTGCTGCACACGTGTCCCTACAAACAATCTCTGATGAATACTGGATAACTGTAACTGGATGAATAAGTTGAAGAGCGAATGGTGACCCTAGATGAGACTAGGGCAGATATCTCACTACCGAAACCCTGTTAGCTAAAGACGCCGTCTTCAACCCCAACTGTTGTGGCCGCACGTTGTGCTGCTACTCAAGAGCTCCAAAATCAATAATAATCATAAGTAACCTTCTTTGGTCTCATTACCCTCTTAAATAGAATCTCATAAACTTTTAGGGTTTGCATGTCACTTTTAGGGTTTTTGCTTTACTTTTGCATGCATGCAATTCTATTTTAATGTTGACTTTTAAGCCTAAAGAAACAAGGCTTCTTCCATCCGACTGATGATTTGACGCTGAAGGAATTTTCTGTAGTGCTCTAAGTATCAAATCCTTTCATTTAATTCCCTCTTATGCAGTACCTGCTCAAACCTAAGGGAATTAAATAGGTTAGCGGGTGTTTGGTATGCTTAATTAGAGGGGGGACATTACAAACTAAGGAGGTGGAACCAAAACTGCCTAGACTGTCAAATGGATGGTTGTCACGCCAATCAAGGCAATCTTCGCTTTATGTTATCTAAGTCCAAGACAACAAAGGGGGATACCCAGATCTACTCCCGACAGGAGAGATCAGACTTGGACACCAAGTTAGATCAAGTAGGCTTGAGGTACGTAAGGTGTAAGATAATTGAAGACCCTAGATCTATGGGAGAAGTTACCAGGTGTGCCAAGGCTTTGGATTAGGGTTTTGGAAGTGTTAAGTCCGATCCAAAGTGGAACCAATGTGACTTGTGGGATTGATACAAGATCTGGGGTTTAGGTACTAGCAACTAATGAAGATAACCGCTGCCTTGGGAAACGTAACCGAGGTAGGGTGAGTAAGGACAGAGTTGGGACTGTCTATTACCAAAGGGATAGACTACATGAGAGATATGATAATGTCAAATTACTTGAGTCATCAAGGAAAGGTCAACTTTCAGGGGAAAGAGGTCAAAAGAGGGCTAGCACTAGGCTTAGAGATTAGTGCTTGTTGGGCCTTGGGCAAAGGAGTCAGCATCTGCACAGCGTTAAAGTGAACCCACCTGGGATATGCCCTGATTTATGAACCCAAAAAAGTGTTTGGGCCAGAAAATTCAATTTACAGGGAATCCAGCAGAAGGAGGGCCAGCGCTAGGGTTTGGAGAGGCAGATCTGCAGATCTAGGACAACCAGGAGACTATCAGCTCAGCGTCGGAGGAGAGATGAGATCAAAATGACCAGATCTACAAACCCAAGTCAAAAAATTTCAGAAAAAAACATATCTGGAAAAGTCACAATCTAGAGGGAAGCTAGGATGCTGAAAGTCAGTTTTTCAGATCTAGGGCTACCTAGCAGGAACTAGCTCAGCGTTGGGGGTGTTCTGGAGTGAGGGAGACATGATCTACAAACCCAAGTGATTACTTTACGGAAAAAGTCAAAATTTCAGTAGGGGTGTCGGGTTTTGAGCAGTCAAAAAGTCAGATCTAGGGCAAACCAATCACAATCTGGACAGCGTTGAGGAGGATTTGGTGAAAGGGGTGCCCGATCTACAAAACCCAGCAGTGGTTTGTCCAAAGATCGAGCGGTTCCCTGATTAAGTATATTTTTGAACTTTTATTATTCAAGAGTTTTCATAAAAATTTGAAGAAAAGCAGGTACAATGGATTGAGATCTAAAAGAGAAGAGACTGACCTATAGATCTTACCTGGAAATGCTTGGAGATGCCTTGATGATGATGATCCCCGCCATCCTGATCAATTCTGGAAAATCTGAGTGAGTTCTAGGACCAACGTTATTCTCCACGTGACCAATGCACCCCCCTATCCTGCACAGGCAAACATCAACAATATCAGATTTGTTGTACCATGAAAGAAAAAGCTAGATCTACAAAAAAATAACAAGATGTAATCATAGATCACAATGAAGCTAATGAAAACCCCCTGATACAAGGAAAAGACAATCCGAGCGAGTTGAGCTCCCCCTGCAAAAACGCTCCAGCTGAAAACACCCTCCTGTAGATAAGACAATGATCCCGAAAAAAGATATAGATCTCACACAATATTCCGACTGCAAAGAAACAAGAGATTTTCCAATCACCACCGAAGAACATCAGATGCAAAGTAGATCCAGAAAATATCCACAAAAAAATCTTTCTATTATTCAAATTCAAGAGCCAAAGACCCCTTACAAATGAGAAGCTCTCTCCTTTAAGTAGAAATGAGAGAACCAAAATCCTAACCACTTTCAAAACAAGTGGCTAAGATTAAAAGATAAAAATGTTCTAATCAATGGTTGAAATGAGCTCAACATACAATACATGGATCAATATAACCATAAAGTACCAAAGTGGATTAGATCACCCATAAAGAGGGTACCCCACTCAACAAGAAATAAATGAAGCAGAGGTGGGTCCATGGAGTGTTAACTAACTCCCTCTAGGTGCCCCATGGCACAATAAAATAATATAATATTTTAATTTTTTGACTTTGTGCCTCCTTGAGGAAATCGTGAGCCTCACAAAAGCTCCCGAAAATAATATTAAAATGCCCAAAAAATAGGTGTGGCCCCAATCAGGTGCTGCCACTGCTGGAGAAGGTGCGGAGGACATAACTCTCATCATCATGACTCATCCCATGTCATTTCCTTGCCTCAATAGCCCAAATCGATTTCTTCAATAGCCATTTAATCATTTTTTAATCTGCCTCGGGAAACATTAACCTGCCAAAATAGCGTCGTAGGGTGCCTGCGTTGTGAAACTGAGCCCACCAGTGTCTCTGGGATGGGGGTACTATGGTACAATCAAGTGGCTGCACCCCTTATGCCCCATACAACACCCTAGGAGATCTTATTAAAACATCTCACTACTCAGACACTCATCCTCTGAAGCAAAATTGCACCAGAAAGGTAAAATGAGCCTGATCATCTCTGCAAGTGCCCGGAACTAAAAATAAGCTATCTCACTAGACTCAGAGAGTCCAAATCCATCTAGGGTGTATACTCATACCCCTACCAGGTCTCTGCCTGATCATCAACAATATCCAATAGACAATATAATCATCTGTAAATAACCAGATACCAATAATATAACTCAGGCTATCATCCATCTGTTGCAAGTGTTACAAGGCTAAGACATGCTCTACAAATCATTTAAGTAACATTCATAACAAGTAGCAGTCACCTCACTGGCGGTACATCAACCAAATACATATGTAGGGTTTTATTTATTATTTACTCAAACCAGACTTTCAGGACTATACTCACTTCTTAGTTGTAGCCAATTTGCTAGTGAAAGGTGAAGGGTGAAATTGACAAGGCAAGGGAAAAGGATGACTACCAACTTAACATCATGACACTTTGGATATGGAAAGGAAAAACTCACTATAACCACATGCCGGACAAACAACAACACAAGGAATGGCAGTGCCTCACAAATAGTTGAGTTGTTCAGAGAGTACTTATTCAACTTAGGCATCATGTCTACATCAAATCACTTTGGATATGGAAAGGAAAAACTCACTATAACCACATGCCGGACAAACAACAACACAAGGAATGGCAGTGCCGCACAAATGGTTGAGTTGTTCAGAGAGTGCTTATTCAACCTAGGCATCATGTCTACACCAAGTTTCATCCAATTTCATTAGGACCATCAATTTTATTTCCAAGGCCTTTTTGGCCTATATGACCCTTTGGGACTTCACCAGTGCTTAAAAGCACAGCTAATCGTAGCTTTCATCCGGGACATATTCAAATTTATAAAGTCAGCAATATTTAGATATAGCATATATTTAACCATTGCTTTTGGGAACTTTTCTTATACCCTTCAAGGGGTATTTTAGCATTTCATTGCTCTTGCCCTTTGTTCACATATGTTTAAAAACACATTTTTAGCATTTTCAATTTCCATGGGCGCATATTAAAACATTTCCATACAAGTAGTACATGAGCTTTCAGTTTTAGCCAACATCTCAAGTGACCCGGGGGAGTTTTGCACAGCGCCAAACATCGGGACAACCAACCAGAATAATTTAGGCATACAATCCAACTTACCAAAGGCAAGTTCTGTCACCAACTCAAAGCCGAGACACAGTATGAACAGGGAAGTTTGTCCAACAAAGGTTCTAATGGGGAAAGGTCCTCCATGCCACAAGTCAAGTAGCAAGTCATGCTAAAACAAAATTGGAAGGTAATGGATGGGTGGAGACAGTGAATGATGAAGCCAACACTAGCAAGCCAAAAGAATGGTGGGAATGACTACCTCTATTCTCCCTAAGGAGGGTAAAACCAATGAGTATAGATCAGGAACTTCGAAGTCTAAGTAGGGACATCAATACATAATACAAATACATCCAAGTCCATATATTTATCACTGCTAGATCATGACACTAAATGCTAGTATATGTCACAAAAATGAGAATAAGAGCAATGATAACCATAAAACAATATAATAAATGCCGAGTCATAACCATGAAAATAATCCATCTAAACCATCATCTGTCCAATGAGAAAACACTAAAACCAATCTAGGCATCATCAATTGCTCTGTAAATGACTAAATGGCTACATCAGTCCTCGAATTCTAGTGTCCTGAGACTCAGTCCTGACATGGGAGAGTATAATAGTCCACTAACAAAATAATGATCCGTCAAAACTGCTCATCTCAGCATCTCATATGTAAGAGATCTGGCTGAAAAATGTATTGTATCTAAAAAATAGATTATGCTAGCCCAGCTATTATATATGTGATAACATCTGGCTCTAGCTGGGACAAGTGCTCTGTTGAAAAGAGCGCTTGAGAACCTCAGAATCTCTAGTCCTCGTACTCTGCTTCTCGCATCCTCGATCAATCCATCCAACTCTGCAACCACTACCAAAATTGTCACTGACTACCTGCAGCATGACCAAAGCTATACCAAACTCACAGGCCGGTCGACAGAACGATATGTGGATAATATATAAAATACTAAAAAATAAAGATGCATGAAACTGAAAACCAGAAAATAAATCTAATCTATAACCATAACTTTCAATAAAAGTTTGATTTTTATTTTGCAGAAATCAAAACAACACTAAGAGCTTCAAAGGTGAGCTTCAAACAAAGGTGCAAGGTTCTACACTACTGCCGAGAAAGGCTTATTCAGGTCCTATCTACTCTACCCTACTAGGCAAGACAAGATTCAAGCGATGGGTGGGAAATAATGCTTTAGCGGGATCCCATTTACAGGGAGTTCAAATTCCTCTCAGTCCAAAGTTTCCAAATAAACGGACCCCTTTCCAGCGATCTTAGATACTCGATAGGGACCCATCCATATCTTTTCCAATTTTCCATGCTTTCCAAGTTTTTCTTTTACTTTATCCCATAACAAAACTATGTCTCATATACCAAACTTTAAATCTCTTGTTCTTTGATCAAAAGTTCCTTTGACTCTCTCTTGCTCAATGACCATCTCGTCAAATGCCATCCTTCTCACTTCATCAAGTTCAACTAACTTGTCGATTCTTGCTTGAAAAGCTTCTTGATCTGACTTTAAATCAAGAAGCTTTAAAGCTTTTTTAGTTCAACTAACTTTAAATCTCTTGTTCTTTGATCAAAAGTTCCTTTGACTCTCTCTTGCTCAATGACCATCTCGTCAAATGCCATCCTTCTCACTTCATCAAGTTCAACTAACTTGTCGATTCTTGCTTGAAAAGCTTCTTGATCTGAAGTACATTGCTGTAACAACTCAAATATTGGGATTTGCATATTAATTGGGAGCCTACAATCTTGTCCATAGACCAACCGAAAGGGCCTTTGCCTGTGACTCTTTTTACCGTCATTCTGTCAACCCATAGTGCATATTTTAATTTATTATCCCAACTTCTCTTGTTCTCTCCCACCATTCTCTTCAAAAGCTTAATCAAATTCTTATTCTTGGATTCAGCAAGACCATTTCCTTGGGGATAATAGTTAGATGAATGGGATAATTGAATACCGTGATTCATGTAAAAGGTTAACATCTCTAGTTTACTAAAGGTTTTAGCATTGTCAGTGGTTATCTTTATAGGGCACCCATATCAAGACACAATGTTTTCTTCTAGGAATTTGACAACTACAACGGCTATGCACTTCTTAATTGGTATAGCTTCAACCCATCGAGTAAAGTAATCCGTGCAAGTCAGGATATATTTATATCCGTTGCTTGAATTTTGATCAAAAGGCTCAATGAAATTATATTATCCCAAACTGATATTTTCCGGTTTATGGGTATACTGTAGATGGCTAATAGATTTACTCCTTAATCAAATAGGAAAGCAAACCTCGAACTTTGCATGCATGTAGTTGCATGCAAATATGTGCCCTAGAAAAATACGGAGATGCTATAAAATAGGAGAAATCAATGCATGTACATACCAGTATATAGATCAAATAAATAAGATGTAGTTGGGAGTCCGGATGATGTGCTTGCTTTGTCTCTGACCACGGTGACACGGTGTGCCGGTGAAACCCTCTGACTGGATGAATAATCAACCTCCCGGAATAACTGCTGAATGTAACCTGATCATGAACTAGTGCTAAGCATGTATGATCCAACCTGATGATGAACTAGGGCAGATAGATTTCGCTGCCGAAATACACCAGTTAGCTGAGCATGCGCTCAACCCCAACTTAGCTCGTCGAGCTCTCCAATTCGACTCCACAAATCAATTATCACATAAGTATCTTCTCCATTCACTTTATCTTTCTTTTATAACTTACAACTGCGAAAACCCTAACTTTTGACGTAATTAGGTCAGTTTAACTTCTAATTTGCACTTGCTTGCATGCATGCGCATGGAGACTTAATCGGGTGCATGCATCATTAAATAATGCTCAAATGTCATGCATGCAGGTGGCCTTTAGCTCTGGTGGCCCTCTTCGACCTAATGGTGATATAATAATGATGCCCTAATATAATATTAATGCCCTAGATCTTCTGTAGATGGCATCAGTCTTCAGCCGATTCCCTGACTGTCAGTACCCGCTCAAACCCACAGGAATCACATAGGTTAGCAAGTTGGTCCTCAATGCCTAGGCAAAAGAGGAAATTACAGAAATCCATACCCCACTGTTGAAAAGGAACTTCAACTACAACTAGGTTTAGCGGTAATGCTCGCAATCTTGGCTTTCCTGAGAAAAACTGACATTCTTGACATGTTCTTACAAAAGAGTGCACATCTTTAAAAAGGGTTGGCCAATAATATCATGCTCTCATAATCTTTGCAGCAGTAGTTCTAGGTGCATAATGTCCACCACACATGCTTACATGCATTTCCTCGACGATGGTCTTGGATTCCTCATTAACACATTTCAAAATTATTCCATCAGGATTTCTCCAACCAAGACCATCTTGAGTTAATGTATACTTCTCCACATTTAACCTTAAAGCTCTTCTTTGGTGATCTACCAGATGATCAAGACAAGACAGATTTCTCAGAAAGTAAACAATGTCCTTATACCACTCATGATTTTCATCAATATGCAAAATATGAGATTCCTGCTCATCAACCAGATTTATCGCATGGTTGTTACCTTTCTTAGTCAATAATTGAGCCAAACCTTGACCTATCACAATTTTAATGGGTTTGATCTCTAAATCATACTTCTGGATAAGTGAGATCCAGTTTCCTCTAACACCTATACCATCTGCTTGTGATAAAACATCCTTAACTGCTTGGTAGGGCACAAATGCTTTGATTTTAGAGTATCGTATGTAAGTTCTGAAATGTTTTAAGGCTTTGACTAGAGCATAGGCTTGTTTTTCGGTGGTAGTATATTTTAATTCAGTCACTTGACGAAATACTCTGTTATTATTACCTGAAGCAGTCACAGAGCAAATCCTGGATCTGGTCCATGGAAGGGAACCTAACATGCACCACCAAGAAACATCTTTAGTTGAGTCTTCCATTGACGAGGTCATTAAAGAGCCTTTAAAAGAGCAACTCCATAGTCATTGCCTAATTGATGATAATTTGAGTCAGTGTCCAACCTATCCGAATCTAGATTTAGACCTTCATCATATCACTGCAGAAGAAGAAAAGGTTGAAATTAATAAAACTTTCGTTGAAGAGCGATCTTGTGGTCATATTGTGATTGAAGAGCATGCCTGTAAGAGTGATAGGGAAACTAAAACCGAGCTTATTGATGTTTTTCCTCATCTAGAGCTTAAAGAAGAACAATCACACGATGATATGATTATAAGTGAACTTGATCAAGAACGTTGATTATAAGTGAACTTGATCAAGAACGTTGCAAAGAGGATCCTTGTCCTGATAGTATTGATAGAATTCTTCATCCGATCCTTAATCAAAATATGCTGGTTCAATGTGTGGATACTGACCTTGTTCCGAATCTTGAAATCACTCCTGGAATTAATTTAAAAGCTCTTTCCTATCATCAAATTCTGAGATCAATTATTTCAAGTCTATGAAAAAATTTTCAATCCACCCTCCCGTCCCAATTTTTCGAGTCTTCTGGTATGGGTTTGTCTTTTAATCAAGTTGTTGCTTTCAAAATCTCTAACCAGGAGTTTAAGCATTATCACGTAGTTGGGGAAAAGGAAATTCATGTCTCTTCTCAGTCATACATAATGAATAATTTTTTTCAACTTGTAAATCTGTATTATGGATGGTTGGAGAAGGTGTATAAAGATCATTTTCATCTTTTCTCCATTTTTAAACAACAAATGGGCTTGATCTCATTCACAGTTTCATTACATTACAACTTGTCCCCATTTGATTCTCCTGGAGTGAATAGAATTGAATGTCCTAGTAGGGTAGAGAAGAAAACAAAGAACTGTTTGGAGTGGCTGAGCTATGAATCATATTGTCTTCATCCATCAAGAACGAACTTGCATACCTTTTATGACCCTATCAGCATCTTGATGAATGAGTTTTTAGAAATTCAATCTCATCCCTGGCACGATTTCATTTCTCTTGATCCATATCTTTCTTTGATTTTCAAACAACAAGTTATAATGGCCTCAATTTTCATCTACATTACTTACAAGCCATTTTTGACTTGTTGTATCATTAACTGTAAAGAAAGCTCAATAGATTTGTTCAGCAAGTGGTTCCATTGGATTTATGATTTTACCTAACACTTGTCTAAATTGGTTAGAGTAGGGTAGGTAGGACATGAATAAGCCTTTCCCGACAGTAGTGTAGAACCTTGCACCTTTGTTTGAAGCTCACCTTTGAAGCTCTTAGTGTAGTTTTGTTATCCTGCAAAATAAAAAATCAAGATTTTATCAAAAGTTATGGTTATAGATTAGATTTATTTTCTGCTGTTCAGTTTCATGCATCTTTATTTTCAGTATTTTATATATTATCCACGTATCGTTCTGACGACTGGTCTGTGAGTTTGGTATAGCTCTGGACATGCTGCAGGTAGTCAGTGGCATTTTTGGTAGCGGCTGCAGAGCTGGATGGATTGATCGAGGATGCGCGAAGCAGAGTACGAGGACCATAGATTCTGAGGTTCTCAAGCGCTCTTTTCAGCAGAGCACTTGTCCCAGCTGGAGCCAGATGTTATCACATATATAGTAGCCAGGCTACCATATTCTATTTTTCAGACACGGTACATTTTTCAGCCAGATCTCTTACATATGAGATGCTGAGATGAGCAGTTTTGACGGATCATTATTGTAGTGGTGGACTATTGTACTCTCCAAGTTTTATATCAGTGCTTTCTCATTGGACAGATGATGTTTCAGATGGATTATGTACATGATTATAACTCAGCTTTTATTATGTTGTGTTATGGTTATCATTGCTCTTATACTCATCTTTGTGACATGTATTAACATGTAGTGTCATGATCTGGCGGTCATAATTATATGGACTTGGATGTATTTTGTATTATGTATTGATGTCCCTACTTAGACTTGGAAGTACCTGATCTATACTCATTGGTTTTACCCTCCTTAGGAAGAATAGAGGTAGTCATTCCCACCATTGTTTTGGCTTGCTAGTGTTGGTCTCATCATTCACTATCTCCACCCATCCATTACCTTCCAGTTTTGTTTTAACCCGACTTACTATTTGACTTGTGGCATGGAGGACCTTTCCCCGCTAGAAACCTTGTTGGACAAGCTTCCCTGTTTATATTGTGTCTCGGCTCTGAGTTGGTGACAGAACTTGCCTTTGGTGAGTTGGATTATATGCCTAAATCATTCTGGTCGGTTGCCCCGATGTTTGGCACTGTGCAGAACTCCCCCTAGTCACTTGAGATGTTGTTGGCTAAAACTGAAAAATGTTATGTATGCGCCCATGGAAAATAAAAATGCTAAACTGTGTTTCTTAACATATGTAAAGAGGGCAAGAGCAATGAAATGCTAAAATACCCCTTCAAGGGTATAAGAAAAGGTCCAAAAAGCAATGGTTAAATATATGCTGACCTTATAAATTTGAATATGTTCGGGATGAAAGCTACGATTAGCTGTGCTTTTAAGCACTGGTGAAGTCCCAAAGGGTTATATAGGCCAAAAAGGCCATGGAAATAAAATTGAAGATCCTAATGAAACTGGATCAAGCTTGATGTAGTCATGATCCCTAAGTTGAATAAGCACTCTCTAAACAACTCAACCATTTGTGAGGCACTGCCATTCCTTGTGTTGTTGTTTGTCCGACATTGGTTTTAGTGAGTTTTTCCTTTCCATATCCAAAGTGTCATGATGTTAAGTAGGAGGTCATCCTTTGCCCTAGCCTTGTAAATTTCATCCTTCACCCTTCACTAGCAAATTGACTACAACTATGATGTTAGTATAGTCCTGAAAGTCTAGTCTTAGTAATAATAAATAAAGCCCTATATATGTATTTGGTTGATGTACCGCCAGTGAAATGACTACTACTTGTTGTGATTGTTGCTTAAATGATTTGTAGAGCATGTCTTAGCCTTATAGTACTTGCAGCAGATGGATGATAACCTGAGTTATATTATTGGTATCTGATCATTTACAGATGGTTATATTGTCGATTGGATATGGTTGATGATCAGGTAGAGACCTGAGAGGGGTATGAGTATACACCCTAGATGGATTTGGACTCTCTGAGTCTAATGAGACAGTTTATTTTCAGTTCCGGGCACTTGCATAAATGATCAGGCTCATTTTACCTTTCTAATGCAGTTTTGCTTCACAGGATGATGTGTCTGTGCAGGGAAATAAGGACGATTCCTGCTCCATCACCATGCCCAGACTTAGCTCCATCAAAATAGATCTTCCATACTTGGCTAGGAGGGAAAGGATGTTGTCGAGGCTCTTCCCAATAATTTGCCATCACCATATAGTTTCCAACCTCCTCTGTAGGCCACATGGCTTCCTCAAACAGGTGTTCAGGTGTTTCTACATGTTCAGCCATAGGCTTTTCATTCACTAATTTATAGGATGCATTTTCTCCGATAGGGATGGTGGCATATGAAAGATCCATCTGGATGCTTCCTCCTAACTTAGCAGCATTCCCCATGTGTCTGTATGTCTAAAACCAAAAAGTTCATGTTTATTTCAATCTCTGGGTATGCTGCTAGCTTCATATTCAAATTCTCAATTATTCCTTTAGACTTAACAGGCCGAGAATCCATTCCACATACGTTATTAAATTTTCGAGATGGCTTTAGCTCTAGTTGTTCCATCACCCTAAGTGGCATGACATTAACCTCTGCTCCTGAATCTAGCATGCAGTTGTGAAGAATCAATTGGTTTATTTCTAGAGCTATGTAGAACGGGGGATGACCACTTCCATTACTAGTAACACTCTAGATCATTATAGGAGGGTCTTTCTTAAATGTTGACTTCCCAATATCTTTAGCTTTGGGCTTGATCCCTAGAAACTGAGTAGCTTGGTTAAACAAGGATGGGACCTTCAGTAACGCATTAAGAGGAACAGGGATACTTGGTTTTGAAATAAAATGGCTCAAATCAACTCTTAAGTTACAAGGCTTCCCCTGGTCTTTATCACCGGTCTTTAATCCCAACAAATGCACTATCTGAATTCGAACAAATGGGATAGCTATAAGCCCTTTCAAAGACATCATAACTGAAGACCCGGAAAGTTTTCCCAATATGTTTGCATTAATGTTATCTTGCATCATGGAAGGGATTCATTTGCTAGAAGAGCTTACCGGCTTTTGCTGCATTGTTGTGTCATGTTGAGGCTTAGCCAAATCTGGATTCACCCTCTTCCCCACTTCTTGAGATGGGACCCTCAAAGGCTACTCGTTTCTCTTCAAGATCCCCCTACAAGGAACATTCAAAGGCTATGAAGGGTTATCTCTTGTGACAGGCTTATTGTTTTCTAGATTCTTAGCATTGTTTCTCATTTGAGACCTTGTCACGACTTGACTCTCTGAGATTGCCCTGGCTGACATAGTCTGGGGATAATCATTGGTATACACTCTCTGTGGAAGTTTGTGGAAATGTTCATCCCGTCTTGTGTTTTGTTTTTGTTGGGTCAAAACTACACCATATAGATTTTGGATCAACTTACTCATTTCAATCATCATTTTCATCATCATATCATTTTCTTGATCACTCTCTCCAATGTGAGCCATGACTTTAGAACTTAAGATTAATACATTGGGTACGATCCTCAGTAGAGTCGTAGGGTGGAGTCGCCAAGTGAACCACACAAGTAATTCACCAATAAGAGATATGTCGTAGGAAAAGGTGAGGTATGTTAAACTAAGGTAGGCCTCTACCTCCCCAGCAACGGCGCCAAAATGTTATCACCAACCTTGTAGTTGCCTATGTATGATCTAGGATGGATGGTAGAGGGGCAAGCAACTAAGAAGGTGGAACCAAGACTGCCTAAACTCCCAAATGGATGGTTGTCACGCCAATCAAGACAGTATTTGATTTATGTTATCTCAGTCCAAGACAACAAAGGGGGAGACCCAGATCTACTCCCAACAGGAGAGATCAGACACCAGATTAGATCAAGTAGGCTTGAGGTACGTAAGGTGTAAGGTAATTGAAGACCCTAGATCTATGGGAGATGTTACCAGGTGTGCCAAGGCTTGAGGTACGTAAGGTGTAAGGTAATTGAAGACCCTAGATCTATGGGAGATGTTACCAGGTGTGCCAAGGCTTTGGATTAGGGTTTTGGAAGTTTCAAGTCCGATCCAAATTGGAACCAAAGTGACTTGTGGGATGGATAGAAGATCTGGGGTTGAAGTACTAGCAACTAATGAAAATAACCGCTGCCTTGGGAAACGTAACCGAGGCAGGGTGAGTAAGGACAGAGTTGGGACTGTCTAGTACCAAAGGGATAGACTCAATGAGAGATATGACAATGTCAGATTATGTGAGTCATCAAGGAGCAGTCTACTTTCAGGGGAAAGAGGTCAAAAGAGGGCTAGCGCTACGCTTAGAGATCAGTGCCTGTTGGGCCCTAGGAAATGGAGTCAGTATCTGCACAGCGTTAAAGTGAACCCACCTGGGATATGCCCTGATCTATGGACCCAAAAAAGTGTCTGGCCCGGAAAATTTAGTTTACAGGGAAACCAGCAGAAGGAGGGCCAACGCTAGGGTTTGAAGAGGCAGATCTGCAGATCTAGGACAACCAGGAGACTATCAGCTCAGCGTTGGAGGAGAGATGAGATCAAAATGGCCTGATCTAAAAACTCAAGTAAGAAAATTTCAGAAAAAATCAGATCTGGAAAAGTCAAAATCTGATGAGGGAAGCTAGGATGCTGAAAGTCAGTTTTTCAGATCTAGGGCTACCTGGCAGGAACTAGCTCAGCGTTGGGGGTGTTCTGGAGTGAGGGAGGCCTAATCTACAAACCCAAGTGATTACTTTCCGAAAAAAGTCAAATCTGGAAAAGTCAAAATTTCAGTAGGGGCGCTAGGGTTTGAGCAGTCAAAAAGTCAGATCTAGGGCAAACCAATCACAATTTGGACAGTGTTTAGGAGAATTTGGTTAGAGGGGTGCCCGATCTACAAAACCCAGCAGCGATTTGTCTAAAGATCGAGCGATTCCCTAATTAAGTATTTTTTCGGATTTTTATTATTTAGGAGTTTTTAGAAAAATTTGAAGAAAACCAGGTACAATGGATTGAGATCGAAAAGAGAAGAGACTGACCTATAGATCTTACCTGGAAATGCTTGGAGATGCCTTGATGATCATGATCCCTGCCATCCCGATCAATTCTGGAAAATCTGAGTGAGTTCTAGGACCAACGTTATGCTCCAAGTGACCAATGCGCCCCCCTATCCTGCACAAGCAAACGTCAACAATATCAGATTTGTTGTACCATGAAAGAAAAAGCTAGATCTAAAGAAAAATAACAAGATGTAATCATAGATCACAATGAAGCTAATGAAAATCCCTTGATACAAGACGAAGACAATCCGAGCGAGTTGAGGTCCCCCTGCAAAAACACTCCAGCTGAATAACGCCCTCTTGTAAATAAGGCAATGATTCCGAAAAAAGGTATAGATCTCACACAATATTCCGAAGGCTAGGAAACAAGAGACTTTCAAATCACCATCGAAGAACATCGGATGCAAAGCAGATCCAGAAAATATCCACAAAAAAATCTTTCTATTATTCAAATTCAAAGAGGCAAAGACCCCTTACAAATGACAAGCTCTCTCCTTTAAATAGAAATGAGAGAACCAAAATCCTAACCACTTTCAAAACGAGTGGCTAAAATTAAAAGATAAAAATGTTCTAATCAATGGTTGAGATGAGCTCAACATACAATACATGGATCAATATAACCATAAAGTACCAAAGTGGACTAGATCACCCATAAAGAGGGTACCCCATTCAACAAGAAATAAATGAAGCACATGGTGGGTCCATGGAGTGTTAACTAACTCCCTCTGGGTGCCCCATGGCATAATAAAATAATATAATATTTTAATTTTTTTACTTTGTGCCTCCTTGAGGAAATCGTGAGCCTCCCAAAAGCTCTCGAAAATAATATAAAAATGCCCAAAAAATAGGTGTGAGCCCAATCAGGTGCTGCAACTGCTGGAGAAGGTGCAGAGGACAACACTCTCATCATCATGATTCATCCCATGACATTTCCTTGCCTCAAAGCCCAAATCGATTTCTTCAATAGCCATTTAATCATTTTTTAATCTGCCTCGAGAAACGTGAACCTGCCAAAACAACCTCCTAGGGTGCCTATGTTGTCAAACTGAGCCCACCAGGCTCCCTGGGATGGGGGTACTATGGTACAATCAAGTGGCTGCACCCCCTATGCCCCATACAGCGCCCTAGGAGATCTCATTAAAACATCTCCCTGCTCAGACACATCATCCTGTGAGGCAAAACTGCATTAGAAAGGTAAAATGAGCCTTATCATCTCTGCAAGTGCCCAGAACTGAAAATAAGCTATCTCACTAGACTCAGAGAATCCAAATCCATCTAGGGTGCATACTCATACCCCTACCATGTCTATGCCTGAACATCAACAATATCAAATAGACAATATAATCATCTGTAAATGACCAGATACCAATAATATAACTCAGGCTATCATCCATCTGTTGCAAGTGTTACAAGGCTAAGACGTGCTCTACAAATCATCTAAGTAACATTCATAACAAGTAGCAGTCACCTCACTGACAGTACATCAACCAAATACATATAGGGTTTTAGTTATTATTTACTCAGACCAGACTTTCAGGACTATACTCACTTCATAGTTGTAGCCAATTTGCTAGTGAAGGGTGAAGGCTGAAATTGACAAGGCTAGGGTAAAGGATGACTACCAACTTAACATCATGACACTTTGGATATGGAAAGGAAAAACTCACTATAACCACATGCCAAGCAAACAACAACACAAGGAATGGCAGTGCCTCACAAATGGTTGAGTTGTTCAGAGAGTGCTTATTCAACTTAGGCATCATGTCTACATCAAGTTTGATGCAGTTTCATTACGACCATCAATTTTATTTCCAAGGCCTTTTTGGCCTATATGACCCTTTGGGACTTCACCAATGCTTAAAAGCACAGCTAATCATAGCTTTCATCCGGGACATTCAAATTTATAAAGTCAGCGATATTTGGATATAGCATATATTTAACCATTGCTTTTGGGACCTTTTCTTATACCCTTCAAGGGGTATTTTAGCATTTCATTGCTCTTTCCCTTTGTTCACATATATTAAAAAACACATTTTTAGCATTTTCATTTTCCATGGGCGCATATATAAACATTTCCAATACAAGTAGTACATGAGCTTTCAATTTTAGCCAACAACATCTCAAGTGACCAGGGGGGGTTCTGCATAGTGCCAAACATCGAGACACCGACCAAAATGATTTAGGCATACAATCCAACTTACCAAAGGCAAGTTCTGTCACCAACTCAGAGCCGAGACACAGTATGAACAGGGAAGTTTGTCCAACAAAGGTTCTAGTGGGGAAAGGTCCTCCATGCCACAAGTCAAGTAGTAAGTCAGGCTAAAACATAACTGGAAAGTAATGGATGGGTGGAGACAGTGAATGATGAATCCAACACTAACAAGCCAAAACAATGGTGGGAATGACTACCTCTATTCTCCCTAAAGAGGGTAAAACCAATGAGTATAGATCAGGAACTTCGAAGTCTAAGTAGGGACATCAATACATAATACAAATACATCCAAGTCCATATATTTATGACCGCCAAATCATGACACTAAATGCTAGTATATGTCACAAAAATGAGTATAACAGCAATGATAACCATAACACAATATAATAAATGTTGAGTCATAACAATGAAAATAATCCATCTGAACCATCATCTGTCCAATGAGAAAACACTAAAACCAATCTGGGCATCATCAACTGCTCTGTAAATGACTAAATGGCTACATCAATCCTCGAATCTAAGTGTCCTGAGACTCAGTCCTGACATGGGAGAGTATAATAGTCCACTAACAAAATTATGATCCGTCAAAACTGCTCATCTCAACATCTCATATGTAAGAGATCTGGCTGAAAAATGTACTGTATCTGAAAAATAGAATATGGTAGCCCGGCTACTATATATGTGATAATAGTATGTAATACAAAAGGCATCTATTTACAAATATATGGTGGCACACAACCTCCCCAGATTTATCCTCTGTTTGTCACAGGAAAAGTTGTACTATAGGAAGTTTCTTATCAAACTTTTAAAAATGGAATTGGAGTAGTACTTGTCATTGCAAAGAAAACTCCATGGCCTTGCTTCCCTCTAGTCATGCGAGGTCACAATTTGAACTAGATGGAAGATGTGAAAGAAGAGGCTCAAGCTATAAATGTTTTTCACTGTGTAATGTTCCATTATTGATAAATAGGGAATTGACTGAGGACATTTAATACCAGGAGCATAATGGAACAATTATTCAGTATTATTAAGTCATAAGTATAGTAAAGAGGGCCATCTAAGTTATTATCATAAAGCATGCAAGCTTTATTTCTTCAGTCTTAAGTGAACGAGCAATTAGAATTGCATGCATACAAAAAGTAAAGTGCAAACCCTAAAAGTGACATGCAATCCCTAAAAGTGCATGCTAAAGCTATATAAGCAGTGTCATTGAACCAAAAGGATCATCTATTATTATTATTGTTGATTTGGAGCTTTTGAGCAACAGCACAACGTACAGCCACGGCAGTTGGGGTTGAAGAAGGCGTCTTCAACTAACGAGGGTTCGACAGTGCAACTATCTGTCCTAGTCTCTTTCAGGATAAACCATCCAGGTTTATCAGCAACAATCATTATATTCATCCATATCCATCGATTCAGTATCCACCGGAAGATTATTTGCAGGTTCATGTGTGCAGCTGGGGATTTAGCTAGAAAACCCCAAGGTATTCACTGGATCTCTGAATCCCAGTCTATCTTCCGCATGTCAGCTTCATCTTCATCAGCAGGGTCACTCTACTGCCTTGAGTGACTATTAGCCATCTGTTTGCTCATCCAGAGAAGTTATCAGCAGATCCGGGAGGCTGAGGGCATAAGCACCAGACTGGTAAACCAATTCGCTAGGGCACTTGGAGAGGTCAAAATCCCTGCATGCTCCGGTCATTCTCTCTGGCACAAGAAGATCTACATCCAGGCAAATTCCCAGTCCCATTAGGCACCTCCTTCACCAAAAACGTCACCTTTAGCTAGGGAGAGGGTTTTGTGCTGTCAGGCAGTAACACCGGAAAGGAAGCATCACTACTTCACTAGTCCAGCTCTTTATGCATGCATCTTATCTCTGGAGTATCATCAGCTTGATTATCAATGGTAAGTGTTGACCTTCTTTCTGTAAAATCTTTTCCCTAGTTTAGCTATAATTTAGGGCCATTGTTTCGTCACCTTGCATGCAAATTTTATTCCAGTATTCTTACACATTTGAAGAGTACAAATAAGCCCTAGAATAGTGAGACAGTAGAATATCAGTATTTGGGATATTACACTTTGGCACTGAGACCTTCAAAAGAATGACTCCAAAAAGATAGTAGAGCACCATTGCAATGCATGTAAATATAATTGGGTGTATGTTGTGTTAATTTTTAGAAACCAGATCTGATTCTTGTTCTCAATAATTAGCTGATTAATTATAAACAAAAATACATTGACCTCTAACTAACTATAAAAAGGATTAAAAATAGGAAATCATTAACACGGTTAACACGTGAATTTACCCTAGAAAACCCCAAAGGGAAAAAACCAGCAAACTGATGATTTTATCAAGATAAAATCCTGGGCTTTCGTCCTAAGATAATGGCCCACTGATAAATAAACAAAGAAAGAAAG
The DNA here is from genome assembly GCA_001517045.1 of Pseudotsuga menziesii. Classification (NCBI taxonomy): domain Eukaryota; kingdom Viridiplantae; phylum Streptophyta; class Pinopsida; order Pinales; family Pinaceae; genus Pseudotsuga; species Pseudotsuga menziesii. Next base: position 271,172 of record LPNX011098900.1, read on the forward strand.
CTAGCCTATTACACCTCAAGATCAGTCCTTCAATCTTATTGGCTGCTAATCACTTTACTGCCCCGTGCTCCTTTTCCCTGACCCTGCCCCTACACACTTGACTGAAAGTACCTAGAGAGGTAATGGATGACTCATGCATGTCCGACATTCAGCCTATGTAGAAGTACTTATTTCAGCTATAATCATCAACACTCCCTTTTACAGAAGAAGATACTTTTTGAAGAGCCACATGGAACCAGTTCTCCCTTTGACCCTGACACACTATCGCACACATCATCCTGCACACTGGCATTCATCCAACCCTAGTAGTTATTTGCTCCCTAATCACTAGAAGTCACGAAATCGATGACACTACATATCAGTGCCATGAAGTTTGGAAACTTTGTCAAAGGCCTGCTCTCCCTCAATGTGCTCCTAGGAGCCATCTCCTACTCGTGAGCATCCTGTATACCATGACTCCTTCACAGACTTCGAAGGCTACTCCTTCCCCCACTTGAACTTGAAGGTTGACTCCCTTTGAGCTACTCAACCTTCGAAGCTACCTACTCATATTCTCTGCCACTCTGTTGCTCCCCATTGCTCGCATAGGTTGGCCCTTTAGCCTATACAAGTTTCTCTCTCTGACTTCAAGAACCACTACTGTGTATGAGCTAGATCCTTTGGGCTTAATCAAGGCCTGTCCATCCCAAAATGCTACATCAAATCCCTTCTTCTAAATCATTGATACAAAATCCTCAATCTTGGGACATACAACACATCTGCCACCTCCAGAAAACCTCCCAACTTCGGCTAGAACCTCATTGTCCCAAAACCTTCTACATCACACTTGGCATCATCACCAAGCTCAACATGCAGATCTGAGTCTATATGTTAAGCCCTAAATGTTTGGCATAGTTCCCCTAATAGTGTGGAACTTTACCCCCTATTTGGTGGTGTATTACATATTCTTGATGTAGGCTCGGTTCTATTAGTGGATCTATTAGTTGTTATTGTAGACCTCTATCTCCTATATATACGAAGGAGATATTTTCATTTGAGTAAGCGTGGTATATTGTCTTGTCTTGGGTACACAATACATTGTGTAAGGAGGCTCCTCCCTCGAAGAGGATTGTTATTTATCTTTGTTCTTCATTATTAAAACCTGGATTACTCTCTTTTGGTCTATTTCTGCTCTTTTTATCCTATTTCTGGGACTTAACAATAACATTTGGTATCAGAACTCTTTTCTCGAGAGTGGCTTCTGCAAAACGAGTCATCTTGGCATTTTCGCTACAACTTCTTTTCTGCAAGGATGCATAGATCAAGGTTAAAAGTTAAAACCCCACATCTAAAATAGCCCGAGCTATCTTCAGTCTAAAAATCAAATCCTGATCCATTACAACTTCGAAGATATTTGCAGAGGAATCTAGGGTTTTCCACTAGTCCAAAACTTAGTCTAAAACAGGTGATATGGGGAAAAAGGTAAAATATGACTCTATGAAGTATCCGAGATCCAAATTGATAGAGACTCGTTGCCTCCGAAAGAAGACGGACCAAGGTATATGTGTTAGGATTTGTAGCTTCATAAACGAAATATTGGACATGTGGCATACCGTACAAGTTCGCTATTCTGGATAGGAAAAAAATACGAAGTTTTGGGAGATTTGCAATAACTTCTTATTGGCACATCCAAATTAGGTCAAACATACGCCATTAGAAAGAGAACACCTCAAGTTACCATAGGACGAATTTTCAGACTCAAAGAAGTCGAAATTCAAATTTTATCTCAGATACAAGTCATCCCTAAACAGTCTTCCAATTAGGGTTTGAAACATGTGCTCTAGGGAAAAGTTCATATCTAACGCATTTCAGATCTAAATTGAGTGCAACCTATTGCATCAAAAAGAAGACGGACCAAGGTATCTGTGGTAAATTTTTCAACTACAGAAACAAAATATTGGACATGTAGCATACAGTACAAGTTTGTTCTTCCGGATAGGCCAAAAATAAGAAGTTTTGGGATATTTGCAATAACTTTTTACTAGCACATCCAAATTAGGTCAGTCTTGCAGCATCGGAAAGTGGACACATCAGGCTACAACAAGCCGAAATTTTGGACCCAGAGGAGCTGAAATTCCAATTTTACCTCAATTTCAAGTTGGCCCTAAAACAATCTTCCAATTAGGGTTTGAAAAAGGTGTTCTAGGGAAAATTGTTATCTCCAGAGCATCCGATATCCAAATTGAGTGAGACTTGTTGCATAAAAAAGAAGACTAACCATACTATATGTGGTATATGTTTCAGAGTTAAATTCGAAATATTGGACACTTGAAAATACCATACAAGTTCGCTCTTCAGGATAGGAAAGAAATGAGGTTTTGAGTCAAGCCAGTAGTAGTCCCATGACAAGTGGTATCAGAGTCAATAAAGGTTTGAGATCTTCACCACGACACAAACAAGCTCTTCCAGGTTTGTAGTAGGTTGGGGCAGTATGTGAGAGAACACTGATAGAGTGACGGGAGGCGCACTAAGAAGCAGTGCGCTCGGTAGATCTGTAGGTTCCTATTGTCACATATATAGTAGTTGGCCTACCATTGTTCCCGAGCAGTCCTGAGCATATTTTTGAGCTAGTCCTGCACTTTGAGATCAACAGATGATGATCTTCTAGTTGATGATCACATATATTCAATGGATCCAGAGCATTCGGATGATTAGTCTCATGCCATGACTGTGTAATGTTCCTAAAAGTGACATGCATGCAAACCCTAAAAATGACATGCATGCAAACCCTAAAAGTGACATGCATGCAAACCCTGAAAGCTATATAAGAAGGTCAGTTGAACCAAAAGGGTAGCATGGTTATTATTCATCTTCTTGAAAACAGGTTTTGGGAGCTCAATGAGCTACTTAGGGTTTAAGGCAGATTGCCTTGACCTAATTGGATTCAGTGGCGAAATCTATCCACCCTAACCAACTGCTAGGGTGAATCATCCAAATTCACCAGTATGTTCTTCATTGCATAGCAAATCTATTGTGTTTAGGCGGCGTGGCAGCTTTTATACAGCAAGGTGCCTCCATCATGACCCAACAGCTTCATCTTCACCAACCAGAGCACATTCATGAGTATTATGACAGCATATATCAGCCCTAATTAAGAAGGGGGCATCCATGACAAGACCTAGCATTCTCTCCAAGCAGCGATTCTCTCCATAACTGCTTCTAGATTATTCACCCAAGTCGTGGATATCATCCATCAAGGAAGGACACCTTCATGCCCCAAGAGAACAACATATCCATTTGAGAGTTGCGTGGGCACTTAATAAAGCGTAGATCTGTTGGGCAGCTTCATTCTCACTCTAAAGGGCAACGATTTACATCCTTATTGATCCTCTACTTGTTGCAGCATGGGTTCGTCAAATCGTGGACATCTCTACCAGGCTTATATCATTGCAAGAGGACAGCAGCAATCATTCCAATCTGTTATCCATTGTTAAAGAGATCTAATTCAACATACAAGAAGGTGTGAACCACTACGGTGTATTCCATCTCTGTGCAGGCTTACGAATTTATGCATGCTAGACGTCTAAGCTTCAAAGGAATTGTACCTTCATCCCTGAGAGTTGCACCTATCAGATTTAGACATAATCAATTCACTAAAGAGTATATTCAAGCATGTGGTAGTGTTTTCCTGTGACATCATACTTCTACAACTTCAATATTCAGATCTGATTGTATTTAAAAGCTGCTACATCGGACATCCATCAAAATCACTTTATTCACACTATCTAAGGTCAGAGATATTTCATCATTGGTATCTAGTTATCATCTATTTTATTTCAAGTAATTCTATTGCGAGTCTTGAATACAGATGACATATATTTTCTACCAAAGTTAGTACTCTTGATCATTGGGTTTATAGTGTTATTTTGGCATGATACTTGTGGGTAAATAAACTGTCACACGTACTTTGAAAACAAAACACCCACAATTTCTCAACAAACCTATACAATCGCCGAAATATCAGATTAGGATATTACAGTGGTATCAGAGCATGTTCTTGGCCAGCTGTGGGGAAATTCGCATGAACATGGTGTTATAAGCAATTTCACACATTAGTTGTGGAGAGTTCGTTTCATTTTTAGGGAAGTGTATCTATTGCCAAGAAAAAAAGCATCTTGAAGTCTGCTACAACTTCCAGGAGAGTGCCTTTATTTTGACCACAAAGCTCCATTACATATCCATCCTCAAATCTCTTCCAGTCAGATTGGTAAGGGATCTTACAAGGTTGCATCAATGGCAAGAACTATAGATGGCAGGTTGTTACCCACCTTCCTTGCTGCCTCGCCGATACAGGAAAAGAAGCCTACTTGGGAGGAGTTAATGAGGAACCTTGTTAAGACACAACAGAGCTTAGAGCATAATTTGTAGCGGTTTGAAGATTCATTACTACGAAGCAAGAAGGGAAGACTTGGTATGTTTACCAAAAAGGCATCCAAAAGTCTCTATGTTGATTGTGGTTCAGAGTGTAATAAATCAACAATCATAGATCAACCTACAATTGATCATGAAGAAAGCAAGGATCCATTATCATGTAGGAGTCCTAAAGAAGATGAGATCATGTTTAGACGCTCTCTCTTGTCATATGACAGTTTGGACCATGAGGAATCAAAGATTGCACCCTTGAGTCTTCCGCTGAAATATCCCAAATCCCGATATTTTCTATTTCTTAACAATTATGCAGATACAACTGGGCTTACAAACTGCCAAGCAAAAATCCCTATTTTATAGGAAAAATTAGGGTTAGGATTTGTGGGATAGGATACACACTTACCACTGATAACTGGCTGAACTGCTGCAGATAAAGTCTGCAAGTACTGAGATCTGGATCGGAGAGGAACTGATCTCTCCCG